>CM052887.1:92699367-92714687 GCA_028534135.1 Potos flavus | reverse complement strand
AAAAATATATTTTATTTATAATAAAAATATATATTTATTTTATATTTATAAATAAATATAAAAATAATTTATTCAAATAAATTTGAATTTATTATTCAAATAAATAAATGAAATCTTTAAAAAAAAGATTTTATTTATTTGATAGAGAGGAGAGAGTTCACAAGTAGGCAGAGAGGCAGGCAGAGAGGGAGGGGGAAGCAGGCTCCCCGCTGAGCAGAGAGCCCAATGCGGGGCTCGATCCCAGGACCCTGAGATTATGACCCATGACCTGAGCCAAAGGCAGAGGCTTTAACCCACTGAGCCACCCAGGCACCCCTGATTTTACATACTGTTTTAAAATGTTTGATTTCATTGCAAACATTTAAAAACCAGCATTCCAGTAGAAATCAGTTTCTGGGAAAGCTGGCTTCCCGAGCCTGTGCTCCTCCACAAGAAGGTGGTGTCCTCATCTGGCCCAGTCCTCGCCACTGCTTGGTGACTTCCGTCTCTGAGGCACGTGCATGTCCGGTCCCCGCTGTCAGGGAGCTCGTGGCCCTGCTCCTTTCTCCAAGGAGAGCTAGGGGAGTGAACCGTATCTTCGGCCTTTGTATTTAGCTAGAAGGCGTCGAGTCCCAAGACCACAGAAGGTGTCGGGAGACGCGTGCTCAAGCCCAGTTGTACCTGCAAACCAAGCCTCTGTCCGGGTCAAAGCGCGTCCTGCCCCGCGCGTCCCCTGCACCTGTTGGCCTCCGCAGGCATCGGAGTTTTTCTCCCCTCACAATGGAATCTCTAATTCTTTACCCTTTGAAATTGCGTGTTGTCATTTTATTAAGTAGAATTTTATTGTTTCCCAGACAATAGTAATTGCGGTGGTAGAGCTGTTTTTCTCCCTCTGCCCTGACCTTTCTGTCCGGGTCGGGCATCTGGGGCAATGTGCGGTTAGGATCGCAGACATCAGAGCCTACCCCTCGGGCCTCCTCCAGCTCTGCGGTTCCGAGCTGTGTGCCTTTGAGCAAGTTGCTTACCGGGTGCGTGCCTCCGTTTTTCCGTCTGCACAGCCTGCGTTCCCGCACGGGCAGTGTCGGGAGTGCGTGCTCAGACCAGCGGGAGCTGTGGTGCCGGGGGTCGTGTGCCGACAGAGCGCGTGGGTCCTGAGCCGTGGGCGTCTTCTGCCTGTCTCCCCCTTCTGCCTGTCTCCCCCGGGCTTCCCTGGCATGTTCCTGGACAGGCTGCCAGTGGTCGGGGCCGCTTCCCTGCTTCCTCCTCGGGCCATGCAGCCTTCCCCAGAAGGAAAACCCCACCGTGCGCGGGGCGCCTCCCTCCAGACCCGTGCGCCTGGAGCCTCTCTCCCGTCTCAGCACCGAAGTCCAGCGTGTGCGAGGCTGTCTGCATCTTCCAGCACTTGGCAGCACCGCGCTGGGAGTTTCCCTCCATCGGTCCCGTGCCGGCAGGTGCTCTAGCACAGAGAGGCAGGGACGCTGTGTAGGGTGCCGCGCTGGTTAGCCTGGACGTCCGCGCCCTCTCCCTATGGTCTCACGCCAGGAACGGCGGCCTGGACCCCTCCTCAGTCCACGTCACAGGGCTTGGCCGGCTCAGGCGTGGCCCTGACACTCAGTTCCCGGTTTCCCCCTCGCAGATGTCCCCGGTGTCCCTGGAAGCGTATGTCTCTGGGGCAGCAGTGTTACATCTGTGGCTCTCTGTCATTTTATCAGGACCCGCCTGCACACACGGTCGCCTTGTCTGTTAGCTCTGTGGGGCTGCCTTCCTAACAAGACCATATAATTGCGGCTGCAAGTCCTTCCAAAAGGTCAAAGGAGAAAAGCAAATGCTTTAGAAGGTGGGTTGTCCTGCTTTGAAAAGTCTGGTGAACAGGGGCACCCAAGTGGAACGGGAAGGGCTTACACTTACAAATTCAGCTTCCGAAACCCAGCGAGCCTCCCGGTGGGTCATGGCGCAGCCCCCCCAAAGGAGATTCTGTCTTCTTTCAGAGGACACGTGGGTCAGAGTTGGAAAGCTGTCTTCCACAGCTAGATGGAGATCCTGAAGGGTAAAGGGCTTGCCCAAGGTCACACCACGTGGTCATGGCAGCCTCTTGGCTCCAAACCTTTAAGCCTTCTATCTCAGTCCTCTTGGGGTCTGTGACAAAATACCATGGATTTGCTTCTCACGGGGGAGGCTGTGTGTGCGGGTAGCGGTCCTGCAGCCTTGGTGTCTGGTCAGGGCCCCCTTCCCGTCCGCGGCCGCCTTCCTGCTGTGCGCTCAGGGGAGAGAGCGGGCTCTGTCCCCCAGCTCTTCTTGTAAGGGCACCCCCGCCACCACGGTCCTGGCTCCCGGATTCTGTCACCTCTTCTGAGGCCCTTCCTTACTCAAGACCTGCACCGGGGTCCCTCTTTCTGGACCTGCCCGGCCGGCCGAGCCCACGCCTGTCACTGGACCATGTGCACAGCCCCCACCTTGCGCCCGCCTGGCAGCTGGCAGCATGATCCTGAGGATGTTCTCATTTAAGAACATGAAAGAAAGAGGTCTCAGGGTGATGATAAGGAAGATCCGAGGTCTAAAATAAAATAGGTTCCAGCCCGCAGGCCTTCCTGGGGGCACAGAAGCTGAGTGGGGTCACATCAAGAGCGGCAGGGCAGACAGAATGCACGTCAGGTGGGTAGTCGAGATGTGCGGGCTCCAGGGGCCGTGACCTTCGGACTGTGGCCGCGGGCTGCCTCGCCCAGAAGATGTCCGAGGCCCCCCCATCTCTCCACTGCCGGGCCCTGGACTCCCCAGACCCTCCGCCACTCAGCCCCAAACCTGGAGGTTGTCCAGGCTGTGGGCTGCCCCTGTGTCTCCCTCCTCACACTCACCACTGGCCTCCTGGTTGTGGGGTCCAGCTTCTCACGACCCACCCCTGGTAGCCGCTGGTGTCTCTCAACCGTCCCCTCCGACCGCCCCTACGGACCTCCCTCCACTGGGTCCCAGGGTGTGACCATGGGCCCCACGAATCCAGCCTGAAATGTCAACCCCTGCCCATGCACTAGGCCTTCCCCGGCCCCCCTCTGGTTCTGGAGTGCTTGGCCCGCTAACTTCCATCTTGAAGCCCCCGCCCTGGCTGATCCCTCCCTCTACACACGTCTAGTCTCTCCTGCTCTTCTTAATGAGTCCTGTCCACTGCGCTCCCCTGTGCACCATGCTCCCCTGTCCACCACGCTCCCCTGTCCACCACCCTCACCTGTCCACCACCGTCACCTGTCCACTGTATTTACCTGTCCACCATGCTCACCTGTCCACCACGCTCACCTGTCCACCACCCTCACCTGTCCACTGTATTTACCTGTCCACCACGCTCGCCTGTCCACCATGCTCACCTATCCGCCACACTCACCTGTCTGCCACGCTCACCTATCCGCCACACTCACCTGTCTGCCACGCTCACCTATCCGCCACACTCACCTGTCCGCCACGCTCACCTGTCCACTGCATTTACCTGTCCACCATGCTCACTTTCTACCACGCTCACCCGTCCTTTACTGTTCAGTATAAATTGCTTGTCTGTGTCTGCAAAGAATCTTGCTAGGGTTTTGACAGGAATTGTGTTGAACCTGTATACCAATCTGAGGAGAATTAGCATCATTATTACGTTGAGACCTCTGACTCATGAACATGGCGTGTCCATCATTCATTGAGATCTTTGATTTCTCTCATCCACATTGTGTAGTTTTTATCACGTTTGTTAGATTTGCAGCTAAGTATTTAATGTCTTGAGGGACCATAAATAGTATTTTAATTTTAGTGTCGGTGTGTTCATAGCTGGTTTATAGAAAAATGACTTATTAGTTCTAGGAGTATTTTGAAGATTCTTTAGGATTTCCCATGTAGAAATCACATCACCTGGAAATAGATAATTTTGTTTCTTCCTTTCTGATCTGCTTGCCTTTCCTTTCTTTATCTTGCCTTATTGCACTGGATAGAGCTTTGAGCTCTGTTGAGTAAGAGTGGTGAAGGGGAAGCATCCTTACCTTGTTGCAGATCATAAGTGGAAAGCTAGTTTCTTGCCGTTAGGTACGATGTTATCCGTAGACTTGTAGATATTCATTATGGAGTTGATGAATTTCCCCTCAATTCCTGTTCTTCTCAGATGTTTTCGTCATGAATGGGTATTGAATTTTTTAAAATACTTTTTCTGCATTGATAAGATCATGTGATTTTTTTCTAGCTTATTACTGTGGTGGATTACATTGATTTATTTTGGACTTTTGAAGCAGCTTTGCTTATCTGGAATAAATCCCATGATACAATTATTTTCATATATTGCTGGGTTTTATGTACTAATATCTTTTTAAAGAATTTTTATATCTATATTCATGAGGAATATTGTTCTATAGGTTTCTCTCTCTCTGTTTTTGGTATTAGGTTAATCTTAGCTACATAAAATTAATTGGGAATTATTTCCTTTTCTATATTCTGGAAGGGATTGCCTAGAATTCAGGTTAATTCTTCCTTAAATATTTGGTAAAATTCTCCAGTGACAGCATCTGGGTCTGCACATTTCTTTTTGGGGAGGTTTTAAATTATTAATTCAATTTCCTCAATAGTGATAGGGCTATCAAATTTATCTATTCCATATTGGGTGAGATGTGGTAGTTTGTGTTTTTTAGGGACTTGGTCTAATTCGTGTAAGTTGCCATGTTTATGTGTGTAGACCTGTTTTTTCCCTTGTGAGGTCTTGAAGGGTCTGTATTGATATCATCTGTTTTACTGCTGATGCTGGTAATTTGTGACTGCTTTATTTTTTCCTTTGTCAGTCTTGTTAGAAGTTTGTCAATTTTACTGATCTTTTTGTTTTCACTGACTTTTTCTGTTTTTCTTTTTTCTGATTTCAATGATACTGATTTCTACTCTTTATTATTGCCTTCCTTCTACTTTCTTTGAGTTTATTTTGCTCTCCTTTTTCTAGCTTCTTGATGTGTACATTTAGATGATTGATTTGAGACTTTTTTAAAAAATGTGAACATCTATGTGCTAAAATTTATGTGCTAAAACATAAATGTGCTAAAAATTTCACTCTTGGCACAGCTTTAACTGTGTCTCACAAAATTTTGATGTTGCATTTTCATTTTCATTCAGTTCAGTGTATTTTTCCCTTGGATTTTCTTTGACCCATGGATTATTTAGAAGCTTGTTTAATTTCTAAGTATTTGGAGATTTTCTTGTTATAGGTATGTTACTGGTTTCTAGTTTGACTCCATTGTGATTAAAGAATTCATTTCAAATGATTCTGATTCTTTTAATTTTGCTGTGATTTTTTTTTTTTCTTTCGTCCAGGATATCCTCTCAGGCCACGTTTTGTGGGTGCGTGAAAAGAGTGTGCGTTCTACTCTTGTTGGGAGGAGTGTTCTGTAAATGCTGATTAGAACTATTGATTGATGGCACTGTTTTCTTCCCCAGCTTTGCTGATTTTCTCTTTATCTGTTCAGTTGCTAAAAAAGTGATGTTAAAGTCTCCAGCTATAATTGTGGGTTTGTCTATTTATCCTTTCAGTTCTGTCAGTTTTTGCTGCACATGTTTGCAGCTCTGTTGTTTGGTGCATACATATTTAGGATTCCTATGTCTTCTTGGTGGACTTACTCTTTTATCATTATATCATGTCTCTCTGTCCCTGGTAATTTTGTTTGTTTTAATGAGTAATTTATCTGTTATTACTGTAACCACTGCTACTTCCTTTGACTGATTCTTGTGTGATACATCTCTATCCAAAGTTTACTTTCAGCCTGTCTGTAGCATTATATTTGAAGTGAGTCTCATATAAACAACACATAGTTCGATCATGTTTTTATAATCTACTTAGTTCGTATCTTGTCACTGAGATATTTGGCCCTTTTACATTTATTGTAATTATTGATATGTTAAGATTTAAATCTCCCATTTTACTATTTATTTTCTGTTCTATTTTTTTCTGTTTTCTTTTTTCTGCATTCCTTTATGTTAACATTTTTTAGAAATCCCTATTAATTTATCTATAGGGTTCAGAGTGTATCTCTTGATAGTCTTTTTAGCGGTTGGTCAAGATATCCCATTATATATACACAGAACTAATCACAGTGTATGGTCATTATTTTACAGTTAGAGTAGGGTGTAGACATCTTACCTCCCTTTATGGCTCTTCCCCTCTGTTTACTGTAATTATCTTGAATGTTTCCTGTACACATATTTAGAAGCACAACAGTGTTGTGTCTGCCTCCAGGGTCAAACATAGTTGACAAGATTCAGAGAAGGAAAAGTAGTGGCCTTTACTTTCCACATTCTTTTCTGCTTCCTGATCTTCCAAAGTGCCTTCTTCCATCTTTGCCTTCTGTTTTAAATAAGTTCGTTTAACAGTTGTTTGGGGGCAGGTCTGCTGTAAACAGTGCTCTCATTTTCCCTTTTTTGACAATGTCTTAATTTCCCTGTCATTCTTGAAGGACATTTTTCTTATTAAAGATTTTTATTTCTTTGTCAGGGGGAGTGCACAAGCAGGGGGAGTGGCAGGCAGAAGGGGAAGCAGGGTCCTCACTGAGCAGGGAGCCCGATGAGGAACTCAATCCCAGGACCCTGGGACCGTGACCTGAGCCAAAGGCAGATGCTTAACTGACTGAGCCACCCAGGAGTCCCCTCGAAGGATATTTTTGATGAGTATCTGGATTGGTAGATGTTCAGGATTCAGAGCCGATGGTTGCTTTCTTCCAGCACTTGAAGAATTTTGTGTAATTTCCCTATGGCCTCTGGTTTCTGATGGAAAATCCTTTGTCATTGGATTGTGTTTCCCTAGTAGGTAAGGTGTCATTTTTCTCTGGCTGCTGTCAAGATTTTTTCTTTGCATTTCGTTTTCAGAAGTTTAAGTGTGTGTCTTGGAGGAGACTGGGTTTGCCCTGTTCAGATGCTCAGCTTTGTGAATCTTTACGTTTATATCTCTTGCCAAAGTTGAGTTTTCAGCCATCATGTTTCTGAATGCCCTTTCGGCCCTGCCTTCCTTGTCTCCCCTTTTGATGATATGAATGTTAGATCTTTTGTTGCAGTCCCACACTCCCTGAGGCTCTGTCCGTGATTTTTTTTTCAGACTGTTTTCTCTCTGTTGTTGGAATTGGGTGATTTCTGTTGTTCTCCTAGTTTATGGATTTTTCTCTCTGTCCCTCATCCTTCTATTTAGTGCATCTACTTGAGCTGCTTCTTTTGATTATTGTATTTTTCAGTTACAATATTTCCACTTGGTTCTTTCTATATCTGTTTGCTGAGACTTTCTATTTCTTTGCTAAACCTTCTAGTTTTTCATTTCTTTCAAGTATGCTCATAATTATTCATTGAAGCATTTTGATTAAGGCTGCTGTACAGTCTTTGGCAGGGAATGCTAGCATCTTCCAGCTCGTGTTAGTGGCTACAGACTGAGATTGTCCCGGTTCTGTTGTGACGCCTGACCCTGCGTTGACACCTGGACATTTGAGCGTTCTGTTCTCTCACTCTGGACCTCATTTAAGCCTTGTGGCTCATAGCCTTTTCTGACACTGCTCTGCCAAGGTGTGTGTGTGTGGGGGGGCGTCTCTCTTGCTAACACGGAGGTGGAAATCCAGGTTCCCCACTAGATTTCTGCTGACATCTGAGGGAAGGGGTCTTGTCTGTATGCTGGGCAGGGTGGGTGGTGGGAGTTTGAACTCCCCACGTGGTCTCCATGGGGGGTCTGACATGGGGGATGGGTATGCCACCCACTCCCTACTTGACTGCTCCGCTGACCCTGGCAGGGTCAGGGGAGGTCAGGGGCCTCATTCCAGCTTCATAAGAGAGGACGCCCAGGGTCCCTTGGCCTTTGTTAGCATGGGCGTGGGTGGGCTATGCTTGTTTGGTGGGGTTTGAGGGGAGGAGAGCTGTTACTATCTAAAATGTGCTAAGGCAATCCCTCCCTGGCCCTCTGGCCGGGGAGAGGGGGCCTCAGTCAGGGCTTCTGCTGCCCTTGGTGCTCCCAGGTCGCTGCCTCAGCTCCAGCGTGAGGCGCACAGGCCGGAGGACAGCCCAGGGCACCCCGCCTGTGTGGCCCCACATTCCCTGGGAGCACGGCAGCCTGCGTCCTGTCCTCCCGTCACAGCCTTCCGTGCAGATCATCCCCAGGGTCTTACTTGTGCCTGGAGGGAAGGGTCGGGGAAGAACCTCTTCTCCATCTTCCTGGAAGCAGGGTTCTCTTCCCAGGGCTTTAGCTCCTCCAGGAGGCCTTGGAGAGACGTTCAGAGAGGACCCCCAACCCCCAGGGTAGGCGTTGCTTTGGTTTCTATATCCAAGGGCCCGGTTTCCGCCTGTTCCCAGGACAGCTTAGAAGCCAGTCTGGGGGTTCAGGGTCCCCCCAGATTGCCTGTGTAGGACACCTTTATCAGTTGGCCAAGTGACTGAGGCCTCACAGACCCCAGAATCGACATAGCTCAGACTTTTCTGCTCTTTAGGTAAAAAATATCATTGATGTTTTGTTATTTTAAATTTTGCAGATGGAAGTTTTTTATAGGAACTTCCTTTTGTGCTCTTGATTTTTCTGTTTCCTGATAGATATTAAGACCATCCTTTTGGGAATGGCGTGTTTAAACTAGGCTTATTTTCTAAATCCACATGCTAGGTATTATGCTAATATTGCAACTGTGCTTTCGGCTGAGAAGACTCCTGGGAATGAACCAGTGGTCGATAGCCACGAGCATACACTTCATATGGGCGGTTTTTTAGTTGCTTTTGGCAAATGGAAGATTCTTGGTTATTATGAAGTATATTTAACCCTAAAGGAAGGGTAACAATGCCTGTGGGGCGGGCCTCCCTGCCGCGACCCATTCTCTAAATGTAGAACAAATTGCCATAGGAGGCCAGCCTGTTGGGTGAATTTTCCCATCCGCTTCCCTTTTGGGTAATGCCATAGAGCCTTTTGAGATTTAGAAATGTTCCAACAGTTTGAATTTTGCCATTTGTAAGTGTAAAAAAAAAGTTAGATCTGCATTTGAAAAAAGAATTCAAGTGTGTTCATGAAGGCGGCTTATATCCGCTGAGCCCTTCTTTTTACTCCCCGGAACGTGTGGTTCTCAGCAAGTTCCGGACCTCCGTACGGCACACGCACACACACGCACACACGCGCGTCGACAGGCACGGAGCCGTCCTGATTTGAAGATTTTGGTAATGTGTTTTTGAACAGGGCATAAAAATATATCTCTGTAATTACATGATATTTAGCGATTAGATAATTATGGATAATTGCATGGGGTAGTTCTAAGTGCTAAAGTGTTACCATAAGATCTAAAATGTACAAATTGCATAATAATTATTCTTGGGAGTTATTTGGTAATTCTGAGCATAATTATCATGTGATCTGCAGTGCATGTAATTAATGCATAATCGCATGGATTTTGCCTTCGTAACTACTTCGCTCTTGTTATAAAGCTCTTTGTCATAACATTTGAGGATAAATATAATGTAATTGGCTCCCAGATACAGCACATTAAGCCCCGTGATAATTGCCTTCATGGTAACAATACCCTTATTTCATTACAACTGTGTGGCTCTCCAGCAGGCTGTAGTTAGAAGGAATTCCCGAGATGTGGCGGGGAGCAGGGAGGCTAGCGGCCAAGTGGTGGGGAAACGTGCACACGTCTTCGCTGGGACCAGTGCCTTTCCGTGAGAACATCTGTGTTGCTCACGGGGATGCCTCCCTCTTCCAAGTGAAATGTGCCCCCGGCGACAGGTCCTTGCATCCGGCCACGGCGCCCCGTGCCTCGTGCTGTCCGTACGGCAAAACGCCCGTCCTCTTCCTGGTCATTTGTCTCGAAGACGGGGACTTCTGTAAGGAGAAGACCTTATTAATGAACCGCAGTGAGGGAGGCATGGGGGTTGATGGCATTGAGGGCAAACTTTGAAATGGCAGCAGTTTATCCTGAAACTGAAATAAGGCCTTTAGCTCAGCTTCTGGGTTGATAATGCAGCTTTTCGACTTCCCCCAGGCTTTACGTGGCAGGACGACTACGCCCAGCACGTGATGGCCCAGGAACTCTCCAACCTCCCCCACACCGACCCGCGACATCTGGAAGCTTCCGACGCAGTCAGGTAAGCAGACCGCTCTCTGACTGCAGCGCGCATCCATCAAGCTTGTTTTCGTCTGAACCTGTTGTCTTTGCGGTGTAGACGGTCCGGAGGGTGGGAAAGTCCAGCAAGGAGCAGGAGGTGCTGTCCTCTCCACGGGGTCCTAGCCCGGGGGTGCAGGACGCGCGCCCGTGACCTCGGGCCGGGTGCCGTCCTCACTGACAGACATCCCCACGGCCCTTCCCCTCCCTTTCCCAAGAACTCCGGAAAGCCCTGCATCTTCAGAGCCTTGGCTGAAAGCAGAAAAGTCAAGATTTCTCATTTCCCAGTAAGAATTTATGTTCACTTGAGTATAAAAAGCAGAATTAAGTCATGACAGTTTTCCTATTGCCAAAACATAGCAACCTCTACTGAGCTGTAACATCTCCTTTATCCTCACTGCACGCTCTGAGGGTCCCTGGTGCCTGGCCTGGCCTTGGACGGAAGGGAATGGAGACGCGGGGAAGGTGGAAACTTAGTGCAAAGACAGACCACAGGGAGCCCGTTGGGATTGTCCCATTCCTCAGCCCTGGTGCCAGATTCTTCAAGTTTATCGAATGTGAAAAGGGCCTTCCCCAAAGGCTTAGGGAGGTTTGGAAGGTCCATTTTCCCCCCTAAGAGAGAGACTGTTCTGAAACTTTAGTTAGAAAAACCTCAGTAACGCAAAAACATAGGTATCTGCCTTAAGCTGGTGTCCCTCCAGTAAGTAAGTGAAGCAGCTAAGTCACCCAAAAGTTCGTTTCCAGGCACAGCGTCAGTGAGCGAGTGAGCGAGCACCCCTGAAGGGCATGGACACACCGAGAGCACTCTCGCCACGTCAGCTCTCCCCCAGCCGCACTGCGGGTTTCTCGAGGGTCCGAGACACGTCCTTCTACCTCTCGTGCCCGCCTGTCTGCCTCGAGAGCCTCCTTCGTCGGAGAACACGCCACAATAGTCGGGAGTGTGTGTAAGACTTCTCTGTAAGAAAAAGCAACCCAAACCGAAGTCAGGCTATCTTGAATTTCTGTTTTTATTTTGGATGATTGCGTACTCTTTGTACTGGTCTTTACACCTGGGCATTTCAGTGCCGCCCACTGCTCCCTCCTTCCCAGTGAAGGTTTAACTTCACTAATCGTGACGCGCACTAGCCCAGATAACCTTGAACGCCACCATCAGCAAAGGGTACCTCCTCGTACGGCCGAGGTGAGACAGACCAGAGCGTAGTATCACCCAAGACCGGCGTTTGCAGACGAGGTCAGGCGGTTGGACAGACCCCTAGATGACTGCCTTCTTACCAGCATCGAAAAATGATACCTTAGCTTTGCTGTTTTTTTAATCAGTGAGATTAAAAGATTAAAAATATTCATATTTGAGTTTGGAATTTTCTTCTCTATGAATTTGTTATGCATGATCTTTGTCCATGTGAAAAGCATTTTTTGTGTTTTTCTGTTTTGTTTCAGTATAGAGCCTTTATACTTAAGGCTAGTAACTTTTCATTTATCCTGTTTTGTAGAAATATTGTTCGGGTCTGTACCATGGATGACACTCGGTACAGTTGCTAATGAAAACTGAGTTCTCTTAGCCGTCTCTAGGCTGGATTTTTAATTTCTGTCTTTGGCTGGGTTGAGCCTAAGTCAACCAGTCATCCCAGCTCTAAAAGCAGAGCCCGCTTGGGGAAGACTCGTTGGGATGCTCCCAGATCCCTGCCGTCCTCCTCCTGGCTCTGGCCCCTGAGGGCCAGGTGCTCCTGGCTGCACGAGGAGGTCCCCGTGTGCTCAGGCTGAGGCGGGGGTCGTCCGGTGGGATTCACCCCGGCCTAGAGGGCAGAGCGGAGGTGGTCAGGATGGCAGTGGGACCTGGGCAGAGGGTCTGATCCCATGACCCCCTCCGCCCTCCCTCCCGTTGCTCCGGTGGTTCTCCACGGGTCTCCCTGTCGCCCCTCTCGGTCCTGCGCGCCTCTGGAAATAGCGTCCTGTCCCAGTACTCAGACCTCCGAATTTCGGCCGTTTCCTGTTGGCACCCTGCCTGATGGGCCGTCTCAGCAGCCAGGACGGGGGCACACGGCCCTGGCTCTGTCCCTCCCTGCAGCTGGGCCACGGCTACGCTGTCATCATGCCACAGACAGCGGTTTTCCCTCTTTCCGCAAAATTTCTGCAAAACTTTCTTTAGCACTGAAATGATCTATTTCGTGGTGTACATATTTTTTATTCTCTTCCTTGGAGGTGTGTCTCCTCTAACACTTTCATTGTCTTCCAAGACTATTACTGGTAAAATGGGCTCACAGTTTTTATTGTGTGAAATTGAGGCATTTGTATTTTTACAGAGAACGATCATCCTTTTCATGGGGATCTCCAGATTTGTTAACTTGGTATGATATTTAGAATCGTGTTATAATGTAAAAACCATTCAATGTATATATAGTTATTGCCATTATCACTTTTAATGTATTTATTTACTTATTTTTAAATGAGGCACTCTTCACTTTTTATTTTTAAGGCTCAGAGGTAGAGTTTAGTGATTCACCAGTTGTGAGCAACCCCCAGTGCTCAGTCTATCCCGTGCCCTCCTTCATGCCCGCCATCTGCTTACTCCGACCCCCACCCAGCTCCCCTCCAGCAACCCTCGGCTGGTGCCCTATTTCCAACATGATTTTTAAAATTAATTATCTTTGGATTTTCTTATTTCTACTATCCTTAGACCTATTGTTTCTTTCTTTTTTTTTTTTAGACCTATTGTTTTTGGGTTTTTTTTAAAGATTTTACTTATTTGAGAGAGAGAGAGAGTGTGTGCACGCGCAGAGGCAGGGGGAGGGGCAGAGGCAGAGGGGGAAGCAGGATCCCCGCTGAGCAGAGAGCCCAATGCGGGGCTCGATCCCAGGACCCTGAGATCATGACCTGAGCCAAAGGCAGAGGCTTTAACCCACTGAGCCACCCAGCACCTTAGACCTATTGTTTTTTAATAAAACTTCTTGAATTGAACATTTTGTTCATGCTTTTATTTATTCATTTTTATATATATTATATTTTGACTTTTTGAAATTTCTCAGACAGAAACTGTTTCTGTAAATTTTCCTTTTGTTGATGTATTTTGCCTTAAACACTTGGAGGCTCGGACATCAGGCACGTAAGGGTTGCTGGGCCACATCTTTCTTGGCGATGGCCGTACCCACAGTCACTTCTGGAGGGTGCCTTGGTTGCCTCAATGCTTTTTGTCTTGGATTCCATTTTTCTAAAATGAGTACTGCCATTCCCGATTTCTCTCTTTTAATTTGCTGCCTAATGAGTCTGGCCCTCCTTTAAAAAGCCACCATTGGGTACAGCGTTCCTGAGCAATGTCGCGTGGCTGTTTCTACAGCTCCGGGCAGCCGGGTGAGTCTCTGCCCACTTCCTTTTCCTCTGTGGAGCGTGACCGGCTTGAGGTTCAGCCTTCTGTCCCCCCTGGCGCTGCTGCAGGTGCTGCATCTGGCCCAGAGAAGGCCAGCACCTGCCCGTGCCTTTCACCAGGCCGACATTTGGTCAATAGTTGTTGAGTCAGTGAAGGAAGGACAGCATGAGTGAACTACTGATGCTTTTGAATTATCATCTGGGCAACCGCACCGGCCGAGAGCCTTCCTCGCTCCTTCCCTCCACAGGGCAGATGCATTCTGTACGTTGCTCTCTAGAGCATTCTGTTCTTGACAGATTTGTAAGGACCCGCAGTCGGCCAGGCCACACTCAGCACGCTTCACGTGAGACAGCTGACCTTTAGAGAAATTAACTGGCCTGGTGACGTTAGAATTGTCTTCAGGATGCCCGGCCCCGCTCTTCTCCTGAGCAGAGTGAGCCCTGTGTGTGAGAGGCAGAAGGTGGGCCCGGCAGTGATGGCAGATCCTGAGCGTAAGGGACAGAGGGGCCGCGGGAGGGGTCCCTGGGAGCCGAGGCCTGCCGTTCGCTGATGCTCTGAGAGCAGGAGGCCAGCAGTGCGTGCGGGCTCCTGCGAGTTCACAGAGACCGTGCCCAGGGGCATCGGGTCAGGTGGGTTTGAAGGTTGTATGTGGAGAGTAACCTGTTACCGTTACTGAGAAAGGAATGCGAGCCCGCTTCACGGGGCGCTCTCTAAAGATGTTCTTCCTAGTTCAGGTTTTTTTTCTTTAGCAAATCGGGTGACACCTGAAGGCATCTCATATTATTTGGAGCCAGAAGATCAGTGCACGCAAGTGGAAAAGGCAGTAGTGAAGTCCTGCACGTAAAACAGTTTTAGTGTTTTCGAAGGGGAAAACACGTACTTACCAAGTTTGACCCACTTCAAGCAGAGCAACAGGCCCATTTGCAAGTTAACTGCTCCAGGGTTGCCCAACAAATTGAGAGCCACGCCCATCACTCTTAACACCTTACGACGTCACAAACAACCCACCAACAGTAGACACACCGGAAGAGGAACGAGACAATGTAGGGGCACTTTTATGAGGTTAGCACTTAGTGCTGAGAAAAGACAGACTACTGGAGAAGTAAATCGACCTCAGTTAAAATACACCCTGACCTGCACAACACGAGACTTCATCCATTCGGTGATGGTCCGGGAAACTCTAGCCGTGGTTTGAGATTCAAGAACCGTGACGTCCTCATCATTGGCACACATGTGAGGTCCGATTCGGTATAGCCTGAAAAAGCATTAAAAATAAAAACCGGATAACTTTATCATTGAGATAGTGAGATAATTAAACACAAATAAGAGGATTTTCTGTAAGTCCCATCTTTTATGTAGTGATCCGTTTTTGAAAATCAGACTCGCTACATGAAAAAACTAGCTGGGATCCTGGTCTCCATTACTCTAAGTGGGAAATCTGTAATGAGTTACATACCCCCCTAAAACCCCAGTAATTTCCTGAAATGTGTCAAAATCGCACTAAACCCACATGTAAGTAACAAACTATCATGTTTATATGAAGTACTTCAGATACTGTTTTCTGGTCCCTAGAAGTAGATATGGTTATTAGCAAATTGGGCTTTTTATTTGCAGTAACACAACCTAACCCAGCCCACAAGACATATACACAGACCAGACACACAAATGTAGACACACAGACATGCACACACACACAGAGACATACCCAGGAACACACAGACACATAGACAAGTAGACAGATCTGTAGACACGCACATGGAACCATGAGTGAGGGAAACTCCATGTTCCCCCTTCTCCTGCATTTATGGCTTTTTCTAAGGCCTCACCACTGTGCTTGGGGGAACTGAGGGCCCTCCTCTCGGCACATCAAAACACCTGATTTC
>CM052887.1:92680440-92698867 GCA_028534135.1 Potos flavus | reverse complement strand
CGTTGGCATCTTGACTCAGGATCCAGAGGAGGCTCGCGCCTGGGGCTGGCTGTCGGCCTTTGGTGCCTCTGACTCTGTAGGCCGACACTCCTCTCCTTTTTTGAGGTTAGAGGGATGTGTTGGGTTGCGATGTCTGTTACTGGCTGGAATTCTAGAACTGGAGGAAATTTCGACCTTGTCTGACCTCTAACTCTGGTGGTAGACAACGCGAGAAAATACCGTCAACGTGCAAATATGGTGGGCATTCCAGACCTTCCAGGGCCCCTTCGACCAGTTGTCTCGGCCACGTCCAGCCGGCCGGAAGATGCCGGGAGAGGTGATGCTACGCCAGGAAGGGGCTCTTCCGTGGTCTCGGACCGTGGTGAGCCCCCTTCCCCACCTCTGCTGCTCTCTGTTGTGGCAAAGGGTGAAATTGGGGGGGCCGGGGGGAACAGGAAATGTTGGGACAACCCAGCCCACTCTGACCAAGCCCGGGAGCCGGGCGTTTAACACTGTCCGCGCCATGCCTGTCCTCGAGTCTGACTCCTGCGGCTCAACCTGGATGCTTGAAATGCCAGGGGGTCTCAGACGGTTCGGACTGGGTCGGGACTCGTCGGGCCACAGTGAGCTCTGAGGGCGGCCGGGGGCTCACCACCCATACCCGTCTCTACGCTGTGTCTACACCTGTGTCTCCATACATACAACACCTGCCTCTACACCACATCCGCACCGTGTCCCGCGTCGGTACCAACTCTGTCTCCATCAGTACCGGTGCGTCTACACCGGCCTCGATGTGTCCGCTTGCGCGTCTACAGTGCATTTGTTTGTCTGCCTAGATCTGTGTCCATTGTGTCTGTCTGTGTCAGTATTTACGTGTCCGTGTCTGTGTCACCGACCTCTGTCCTCGTCTGTATACCTGCCCCTGCACGGTCACCCCCCCCCAAACATGTAGCTCCTCTAATCACGCGTATCCATCTTTACCCACGTGCACACGTGTGTCCGTGTTACACCCGTATCTACCCTGGTCTGCGCTCAGCCTGCAGGTCTGTCGTTGGTTTCCGCCGTGTGCCCTCTGTGCCCACGGGTCTGTTTCCTCCCCTTCTCTGCCAGTTACGTCTGTGCGTCGGTCGTCGCGGCTGGACCGCCCGGTTCGGTACTGGCTTCTGCAACTGTTGGGGAAGCGTCGCTTTTCCTCGTCAGGAAGAAGTCCAGAGTAGAGCTCTCTGGGGACCTTCAGAGCCCGAGCACGGCACTTGGTTTCTGAAGAGCGTCATCTGCTTTGTAAGCTGACCTCCAGTGAAATCTGTCTGAGTGAAGCGGTTTAGAGATCACCCCCACATGGGAGGGAGTAAGGACAGGGAGAAAAGTATGAAGAGGAGAGACTTGCTAGGCTGTCGAAATAGAAGTAAGCTGTGGATGACAAATGCCGGCACGAGGAAGGGAAGGATGGGGAGGTAGTGCCCCGACGTAGCTCAACTGTGGAATGCTGGCTTGAGACGGCGACTCGAAGAAAAGACGGTCTTCCTAGAAGAGCGGGTTACTGAATTCCAGCGCGGTCTCCTGGATTCTGATTATGAAAAAGTCCCTTTCAGGCTTCGGGTCAACTCGTACGGCTGTTCCTTCGAGCTCTGTAGCGGGCGGTGTGTGGGGAGGAAACCACCTTCCCAAGAGAAGAGCGTTTGCAAAGGGCCCGCGTCAGCAGGAGCGTGGACACTTGAGGAGCCGCGATAAGGCTGGGGGAGGTGGGGACAGTCAGTGTGGGAGAGGCTGGGCAGGCCTCAGGGCCCCGCAAGGATCTGGGTCCTTGCCCTGAGCAGACATGGGACACGCAGGGAGCAGGGAAGAGGTGTGGCCAGGGTCCCACTCTCCCAGATCTCTCTGCCGCTGAGTCAGAAGGGAGGATGGAAGGTGGGTACAGTGGATGGAGGGACGCCGGTCAGCAGGTATGCTGGTCACGGGGCCATTCGCTCAGTTCTGTCACCCCTCCTCGCTGTCTCTGCACTGTGAGGCTGACCCGAGAATGTCGTCTGTGCTATGCCCTGGCCTGGACGGTTCGCCGCCGTTCCCAGACTGTGCTACCCATGGGCTTCTGGCAAGTTCCCACTGTACCCACTCTTCCGTCACCATCTAACAGAACCCGTTTTCTGCTTTTTCATCCGTCGTCATTCCCATGAGGTTTCGGGGCTCCGTGGAAGTCCGCACTGCTGTGCTTGGCCTTGAGGTCATCGTGGAAAGTGGGTGCTGTCGCTTCTCCTGTGGGCTTCCCACCAAGTGACCGTGTGACCGCTTGAGACGTTCTCCAGTGGGTCCCCAGGGGCACCTGACTTCACAGCGATTCCGCAGCCGTGGTCCCACGTTGCTGAGCCTCCACGTGGAAATGCAGGCGAGCAGACGGCATCGAGCTTCTGCGAAGCCTCTCGGCCACTAGATGTCCAGACAGGTGGTGGGGCCCGAGCCGCCGGCACGCTGGCGTCCCTCCCTCCGCGGCAGCACCGGGCGTCCAGGCAGCCAGGGTGACAGCTGTCACAGCCCCACAGATGCAACCGCACGTGCCACATCCATCCATCGATTTCTGAGATGAACTCCGACTGCTCTCTAAGGAAGTTCAGGCCGTGAAATGACAGATGATGGCCACGTATTTTAAAAATACAATAGAAATAACTGCATGTTCATTTTGAGTGCAATCAGCACCGTCTCACTGGTCTATTGACCGGACCCGCTCCTGTCGGCGGGCATCTGCGCTCCGTGCCGCCGTCCACACTGCCAGCCGCGGCGGCCGCGGGAGGGGCTCTGCTCGCGGGGGCAGGCGGGTCCACACACGTATTCTGGGGATTTCATCGTTATCTGTAAGGCGTTTCAATCTCATTATGGACACACGTGTTAACCGTGTGCACTGTGGGTTGAATGAATGCGGGTCAGTAGGCACTCCTGAGGCTCAGGGGGCTGGGACTCGCGATAAAGCCTCGGTTCCCCATCACCTGATGTCAGCCGTTGGTTTAAAATAGGGCCGAGCACGGAATCCGTGGAATCCGGTAGCAGACGTGGCTGGGAAGCTGCTTCGTGTTCAGCACGGGGCAGCGGGCTCCGAAGGTACAAAGGGATCCGCTGTGCTTCGTGCCCTCGCTGAGTCCGCAGCGCGGAGACGGGAACAGGGTTAGAACCTGTGAAGTCAGTATGAGACCGTCCGTCACAGGCGGTGGCCTGAGTGCTCCTGCCTCGAAGCACAGGGAGCTGTAGGAAGAGGAGGGAGCCTCGCGGGCAAGGACGGGTGAGGGGCCCGCATGAGGGGAGGAGGCGCTTCGTGGCACCGTGGGTGTGGGGCGTTCGAGGAGGGGCGGCTCGGCCGGCTGGAGCCGGGGGTCCCTGGGAGCAGGGCGAGTCCCGGGGCGGGCAGGGCCCCGGTAGTGTCGGGTCCAGGAGCGCAGGTCATCACCACAGCCTTCACGGGATGTAGGGTCAGTGCTCCTCCTGGTGAGCGCGTCGGCCTGTGGGGGCATGTGCACCTGTTCTGTTGTCTGATGCACACGCAGGTGTGCGCGCCTGGGAAGTCTCCCGTGTCTCCAGGGAGCGTGTGTGCACGCTGGAGTGTGTGCCGTGTGCGCAGACCTGGGGGGTCCTTCTGTGTTCGGACGCCCCCCTCCCAGGCCCCGTGCCGTCAGCTCCCGAGTCTGTCCCAGAGCACAGGCTTGGACGGAGGCCATCAGGGAGAGCAGTGTTGTGGCCCCACGGCCGCGGGGAGGTCCCTGCGCGCCTCCCACTGGTGGCGTCCTCAGCGGGGCACAGACACGTTTGCAGGCAAAGGAGGTCCTGACTGACCACAGGAAGGAAGAGGGTCTGACCGTGCAGCCCGGCCTGCCGACCATCCCGTGGGGGGCACCCCCATTGCACGCAGCATCGAGCTGAGCTTCAGTTCTCCGACTCCTCACCTGGTAATTGTCACCTGGTGGCCATTTTCCTGGATTCCGTCGTCACCGCACTCTGGGCTGCGTGCCTGCAGCCGCCCTCGACGTGAAGGCCCTCTCTTGGCCGTGTGCGTGTATCCCTATCATCAGATCTGACTTTCAGAGGTAGAAGGGTGCAGGGCTGAGACCTGGTGGTCTGACAGCTCAGATATGGGAAGGGATCTTGCTTCACCTCCGTCGGGAGGATTTGCGGGGACCTTCTGTGGTCACAGAGAGACGTTCAGGGCTCGGGGTAGGAAAGGATAAAGTGGAGTGTGGGCAGTCACCCGTTGCTGGGGTCACCACCCAAGTGTGTTTCCAGGGTGTCTGCCCAGTGCCCAGGGGCGCGTGCTGGGGGCCAGGATCCCCCCACCCCCCGCGCGCGGACGGGGACTGGGGCGCGTGCCGGCAGCCGGGACCCCCTGTGCACGGACAGGATTTCTCAGGGCGGCCCCTTTGGGCGGCTCTGTCAGGCGTGTCCGCTTGCCCGTCCCCGGGCGGACCCTGCTGGCTTCGCTCGTCGCGGGAGAAACAGCCCAGCGGCTCTCGGCTTCCTCTCTGGGGGGCCTACCGTCTGGTGGGCTAAAGTGTCCCGCTTTCTGGAATTCGCGTGTTCTGCGTCCGCTAACTCTGTAAGCGATGCGTATATGAGTTTTTTGACAAGTAGGAGACTACTTTCATGGCCCCACTTTGTGGAGACCACGTTCACCCCCTCATTGTGTACGGGGTGCGCCCCCCGGCTCCCTGAGCGACCCCGAGCGCGACCTCACTCACCTGTCGTCGACCAGGGAGCGGCTCCCCAAGTGCCACATCTCAGGCCCTGTTCGCTCTCACATGGTCGTCAAGGCAGCATCCGTGGGGGCTTCCCTTCACACCACCGTTGGGACCCATGCCCTCCCCAGCGCCCACCGCGGGCTGCAGCCTGGGCGCCGGATGGGCCCCTTCTGGGGGAATAGGGGGTGGGAATGGGCGGGAAAGGGAGACAGCAGGTCCTCCTGGTTCAAGGGTGAGCGAGCGTTTCTTGGGTGTGAAAGCAGGCAGGAGACTATCCTGAGAAGCCGTGAGAAGCCGTGAGAAGCCAGGCCCCTCCCTTGAGCGGGGGTGACGGGCCGTGTTCCTGGGGGTTTGGGGAGGAGCCCGGGTCAGTTTCCCCCGCAGCCCGGCCAGGAGAGGTGCTGCCGGGAGCCTGGGATCAGGCTGGTGGTCATACGGGGGCCGGGGCTGGAGAGCCGATCAGGTTTCAGGGGCTTTCGTCCCCGTTGTCCTTGATTTCACGGTGACTCTTGTCAGCTAGGTGGGGCTCCCTTGATAACGTACATTCCAGTGATTTTCAGCGTTCGACGTTTTGACATTTTCCTGTGTATTCACGCGTTTGTGCCGCTAACCCCTGTTTGTGTCCGAGTGCAGGGCGGCCTCACGCGATGGGGGCTTGACCGCCGGCGCCGCCCCGGGACCACACGGGAGCCTGCCGCGCGGGGTGCTGATGGCGCCGGCGGGGGTGGCCCGGCTCCCGCGTCCGGGCCTCACCGGCTGCACTCACGCGCCTGGCCTGGGAGCTCGGCAGGGAGGCCCCGAGCGGGTGCTGCGGGGGCCGAGTGCTGGGGGTTCGGGAAGCTTCCGGGGGCGGGGCCCGAGGAGGCCGGGGTCTGGCCCGGGGGACGTGGGCTCCGCAGGTCAGGGTGGCCCTGGCTCGCTCTAGGCCTCGTCACACCCCGTCACTCACTTCCGTAGACGCCGGTGGTCCACCCGCCCCGCACTGGGTCTGGGGGGGCCTGGCTCCTGGGAGACCGGCCCTCTGAGAGTTCGGTGAGCAGGGGCAGCAGGGCTGTGCCGCGAGGGCCTCGCCCGCAGGCCTCCGCGCGCCTGCTGAGATGCCGGGGCCGCGTCAAGGGCGGGACCTGGTGCGGCTCTCCTTCTCTCTCCAGATCTGACTTGTAAGGAGCGCACCTTTCTGGCATCGCTGCCCTCCCGCTCCCGAGTCTGCGCTCCCCGCCGTGGCCGTTCCCCAGCGTGGCTCGAGGCCCCCGCGGACTGCGTTTCCACACAGGCCTTTGGGGCTCTCCAGCCTGCAGCTCCGGGTACACTGGCAGGGAGAGACGATGAAGACACGGAGGTTCCAGGTGGCCCCCTGCCCCCGTCGGTGTCTGACCCCCGGGGGCCTGAGCGTGGGCTCTGCGAGACGTCCGGGTCTTTCTTTCTAAGTCGGGTCGGGTGACAAGGCCGAAGAGTGGCGTCCACACCACGTGCACACACCGACCTGAGAACGTCTTCTAGTTTTACAACGTAGCGTGAAAGGCCCTGCGTTAGGAGGCTTGGAGGACTTGTCTGCCCTTCCTGGAAGGGCCCCGGCCCTGGGACTCCACTCTTGCCTGGGAAGCGGAATGGAGGGGCAAAGGCTCCGATCACAGACCCACATCGGGCCTCTCCTTTGTCACTTTAGGGCAGAACAGCACCCCGCAGGTGGCAAGAGATCTAGAACAAGCGGGTGAGGCGTGGGGGGCAGGTCAGGCTGTGGGTGAACAGCCTCTGCGGACCCTGGGTCCCTAGGAAGAAGTCCGGCTCCCGTCCCCGCTGAGAGAAGGCGGTGGGGGGCGGCTAGGTGCCGTGGCTCATTACCAGTGTCCCCTCTGAGGACGGGAGTGTCCGTCTGCTGTGGCTGCACCGGCATGGGACACCCCAGGACAGCTGGAGGGCAGGCCGGCACCTCCTGACCCCAGCCCCACCTCTCCGTCTCCCCCTGAGGCCTCCAAGGGCCCTCGACTCCTCCTTGCTGGCTCTGTCCCCAGGGATTCCTGCTGTAGCCGGTCCCTGAGGGCTGCTTCCCCAGCTGCCCCCAGCTCCGACACTCCGTGTGGGCTCTGTCCCTTATGTGGTGCCCACTGGACAAGTCCCGATTTCCTTCCCATGGCTTCTCCGTGTCGCAGGCTCCCGGGTCACCTCCTGGGGCCATCGCACACCCTCACCTCTCCCAAGCCTGCAGGCCCCTCCCGCACCCTCCTGCCCAGGCCCTGGGTGGCCCCTCCCCGCACCCTGCACCCCGGCGGCTCTTGTCACAGTGACCCTGGGTGCTTCTCGACTCACCCCTGCGCGTGTCCTCCTCTTCTGAGGACTCCGGGCACATTAGATTAGGAACCACCCTGATGACCTCATAGCACGATGGTCCGCAGTGATCTCTTTGCATCTAAGGTCACATTCTGAGGTTCTGGATCTAGGACTTGAACACGTGGAGCTTGGGGGACACGGTTCAAACCACAGCAGCACTTGTCTTTGCTGCCCGTGTGCCGCTGGAACGAGGCCCCAGGAAGGCAGGCCCGGTCTGTTTGCTGCTGCACCGAGCTCGTCTTCTCACACGTTGGCCAAGTGAACGAGAGGTCAGCTGGGAGGACCTCTGCGGCTGTGCCCAGGTTTCATATGACAACATACCGGAATATTCTCAGAAAGGCTGCCAATAGGATTTCCCAGGCGAGGCGTGATGTGCACAGCTGTGTGCTGGGACTCCATCCCTCCCGTGGGCCTGGGGCGCATCACCCCGGAGCACCCCGGCCCCTCCCAGGGGGTCGCTGCAGATCTGGGCTACACGTTGACCTTCTGATGTGTCCCATTCACCTCTCTCTCACCGGCACGTCACTCATTTTAGAAACAAACCCATTTAAGAACCTTTTCCCTTTGTGCGTTCGACGCCCACCCTGAAACTCGATTTTCAGCATCTGCCTCCACTCCGTCTCTCATCTTTCCTTTCTCCTCCCCGGCGGCCCTCCCCGCCCACCCTCCCTGTTCTGTGTTTTATTGAAGGCTGAGCCGAGCTGTCGCCGCATGGCGGGCCCATTACGCTTCTAACAGTTCCATTTGCACCGTATTGTTTGTCTCATTGCTGGGAAATTCAGGTGATTCATCATGCCCGGAGAAGCACCTGATCCCGGCTGCCCGGGGAGCCCGGTCCCTGTGTGACGGGAATGCCGAGGGGGCGCGGGGGACGCGCGGCTTCTCAAGTGTTGATGAGTTCCATTTTGTAACGCTGCCCCCGCTCTCCCCACAGCCCCCTGAGCCTGGAGAAGGGGAAGGAGCTGATGGAGTGCGCCGCGCGTCTCTTGGAGGTGCCGATGGGTGTCTTCGCAGACGTCGCGTGAGTGCCGGGCGCGGGGGCTTGGGGCTTTAGTCTCCACTCACGTCAGGTTCCGTTTCGTAAATTGGTTTGCGAGGGAGAGAACTGTGTGCCTGGGGTTCTTGTTAATTACATCAGAGGGAAACCATTCAGGAGAGAAACAGAAGGAAAATTCCAGGTGGGTTTGGTAAGTTATTTAAGTGCAGATGAAACCGGAGTGTAACTGTAAGAATTATAATGTCCTGGAAGGACGGGGCCCCCTGCGGCCACGGTTCTCAGCCCTGCGCGCTCTAGAACATTCCGGAGCCTGGGCCCACCCCCGCTGCGGGTGAGTGCGAGCCCAGGGACGGCACGGGTCCTGAGAAGTCAGCACCTACCGAGCACCTCCGGCGTACGGACCCTGCCACATGCTTGCTGCCCTACATCATCCGGGCACCACCAGCCGTCTCGTCGTCCGCGGGCGGGCTGTGGGCAGATTCGGTGGCCGTGGAGACTGGGGTGCTGGCCCGGGGCGAGTCTGTGATGAGGGCCGCCGCCTCCACGTTTCTTGAGGACTGCACAGAACGGGGACAAGTGCCTGGAACAGGAACAAGGGGGGACAGTTTGACTCACAAGCGAGGGCGGGTGTGGGCAGACCGGCACGTCCCAGCTGCTGGGGGGTCGGTCCAGATGTGGAGGTCAGTCCAGAAGCCCTGTCGGCACAGATGTGTGCGTGTGCCGTGAGCCACTCGGGCCTGGAAATCAGAGGCTCAGTCGGGCCGTCTGTGGGTGCAGACGGCGGGCCCGGGGCCTTCAGTCCTGGAAGTACAGTCTGTCCGGCCGTCCGTGGGGCTGCCCAGGCTCTTCTCCTGCTGCCGTGAGCTCATTCGGAAGTTCATCAGCCTTTGTCTGGAGTAGGAGGGAGCCAGAAGTTGGGAGAGAGGGGCCAAGGCCTAGTCCTAGTCTTAAGAGTAAGCCCAGATTCACCTCCTCGGGCTCCTTGCAGCTGAGGACCGTCTGGCCCGTCTGTCCAGCTCATGATAGCTCTCGTGTCATCTCTGCCCCAGCAGACGTGACCGTCTACGAGACGCAGCTTTGCTTTGCTCTTTTTTAAAGATTTTACTCATTTAACAGAGAGCCAGAAAGCACGAGTAGGGGGAGCGTCAGGCAGAGAGAGAGGGGGAAGCAGGCTCCCCGCTGAGCAGAGAGCCCGATGCGGGGCTCCATCCCAGGACCCTGAGATCACGACCTGAGCCGAAGGCAGAGGCCTCACCGACTGAGCCCCCCAGGCGCCCCAAGACACAGCTCTTCGTTCAGCAAATACTTACGGTGCCCCTCGCCAGGGTGGAGCAGGGAGCGCGACCTCCCAGCAGGAAGAGGCGCAGGGCAGAGCTGGGAAAGGTCGGGCGGCCCTCGTTCACGGGAAACGAAGGGCCAGAGGCTGGGAGGTCTGGAGAGCCAGTGCCCGGCTGCCCCCAGGCGGGAGGGACCCCGTGCTGCGTGGGAACAGGCAGGCAGCTCAGGTGCGCCCCGAGGTCCCTGTGAGGAGTGTGGCCTTCCCTCCGTGGGCTGTCCAGCCACCAGAGACCTCATGTCAGGGGAGCGCAATGTGCGAAGCCCGGATTACAAGGGACACAGGTGGAGGCCCGAGTGACTTGGGGCCGCCGAGGCTTCTGGGTGAGTATTGGTGACCCTGACCCCGCACCAGGAAGGGTTTCAGCCTGGAGAGGAGATCCTGAGTGTGGGTGGGAGCTGTGAGACGGGGACACACCCACTCGTGAATACGTCCTTCCCCGGTCAGCTGAGCCACGCGCCAGCCTCGTGGGAGCAGCTTTCAGTCTGCCTGGCATCTCAGACGACCTTGAGAACTGTCCCTTGTCCCAGTGCATTCCCTCCCAGGCAGGACCCCGTGCCCCGTCTACGCAGGCATCTCTGCCCGCCCCTCTGCAACCCTGCGGAAGGGGCATGGCTGCCAGGCCCGGGAACTCAGTGTGACCTCAGGAGACCCGCACGGGCCCTTTGCCCGGGGCATGGTCTCTACGGCACAGTCACACAGATCGCCACAGAGAGCACCACGGCTGACCTGGTGCCACTGACTGTTCCCTTCGGAGAAGCGGGGGGGAGTTTGCTGAGCACAACGACACCCCACACGTGGCTAGTCGTCTGCAGTCTTCCCCGCCGGACCCCAAGGCCAGCGGTCCCAGCGGTGCCTGACACGTTCCCGTCGGGCACCCAGCACAGGGCCTGCCCCCACACGGCCCCCACCAGCCATGGCGGGGCCGTCCTCACCCCTCCGCCCACAAGCAGGAGACCCTGAATCTGGCCCCCGAGATTCAGCTGCTGGTGCCAGGACGTGTTGGTGCGGAGGGAGCGAATGAACGAGCGAGCGCCTCCTTCATTAGAGGCAAGATTATCCCGGGAGCGATTGGAAGGCAGCAAATAACAAGACTTTGCACCTGCAGGAGGAGCTCCGGGAGTGGCCGGGGTGGCCGGGGCTGTTGGAGGACATTAGCGAGAACGTCAGACAACTAAGCCCGCCCACGGAGAGGCTTCAGAGTGCAACTTGGCCTGGCCCCCCCGGGGACCGTATTTACCGCATTTTCATCATTTCCCTTTGCGCTCTGGGGTGAGCGTGCAGCAGACAGAAGGCGGAGGGGCCCGCCCGGAAGGACACTTGGCCCCTGCCGTGGCTCGCTGGTTGGAAGGCCGGGCGTGTGTGCCTCGTGAGCCGGGCCCTGTGCGCCAAGAGGCCGCGGCGGGCGGGTCTCGGCACCGAAGAGCACGTTCTCAGGGCCGCGCGCTGTTCCAGGAGAGCCAGGGAGGCCACTGTGCGGGCCGGCGCTGCCGGGGATTGGCTGCATTGTTATGGCAGCACCGGTTACACTTAATATGTTTTGTTAATGGTTATGTAGCTGTCAAGTCAATTCTATTATTTCTTATTACATCATTAGAGACCATTAAAACGGCATTAGCATGCTGGTGGAATCACGGCAGCAGACACACGGCGACCCGGGTTGTGGTTTTATAATCTAATCGCGGCTGTCCACGCGGGGCTGAGGGATGCCTGGCCGCTCCCTCCGGTGCCGTCGGGGGTGGTGCCGCGGAGACCCGCCGCGGTCAGGTGGGGGCCGCTGTCGGCGCCGCTCTCTGGGGCTCCCGCGGAGCCTTCCGATCAGCCCCGAGGAGGCCGGGCTCAGCTGCGGGCGCTGCGGGAGGACCGCCTCATTCTGTGGCCACTCTTCCTGCGCTCTCCTGACGCAAGAAGCAGTTCAGTTCCCCATCTGCGTGATTTACGGAATTGATGAAAATACAGCGTTCTTCTTTCTTAGAACGGTTGCTGAAGGTGCAGTGGTGGGAACTCACGGCCCTGACCTTTCTCATCAGGGCCTTCTTGACGGGGCCGGGGGAGCGGCGCCCGGCCCCGGTCGGCCCTGTGAGTCCCGGGGCCCACGTCGTCCCCCACTTCCCATGCCTCACACCCCCGCCCACCCCCACCCCGCCCTCCGTTTGTGGGAGAATCCGTGGGAGTTTCAGTTTCCTAGGGCAGAATTGTGGTTATTTGGCTCCTGTCTTGTGTCTCTGAGTTCTGAGGACCTGGAAGAGGAAGTCGAAGTGGGACACAGGGGCACAATGGCCCTCACCTCGCTGGGTTGGCCCCTGTGGCTCGTGGCCCAGGTGGTGATGACAAGCTGTGGATAATCTGGGGAACGTGCCAGAGCATTGCACATCAACGGTGACAGAGATTGTGCTCGGGACAAACGAACATCACTCACAGCCAGGAGCCCCCAGCCGTCAGACCTGGAGCCCTACGGGGGTCCTAGGAGACAGTGATCGTACCCCCTCTTTGATGGGCCCGTGGCCTGCAAGCTCCGGGGTTCACAGGTGAATGCCATCACCTTGCTCCTCCTGGGCCCGGGGTTTTCTCAGGGACGCCTCCATAGACGGACGGAGAGGGAAGGGCGCCCCATCTTCCTGGAGCAGGACCACTGGCCGTGGCCTGGGCGCACGCTGCCAGATGGCCGGGGTCCGCGGGGTGGCTGGAGACAGCGACGCGGTGCCCTGGAGGGGATGGCGCGACGCGACGACTGCCCCAGCCCGCTCTCTACACAGGAGAGGAGCCCGTGGGGAGGGCGCCGTGGGTGTGTTCGCGAGGGTTAGATGGCACGTTCTCATTTTGAGCAAATCCCTGTGCTTTGGGTGAAGAGGGTTATGTTTAAAGTAGCGGTTGAGCCCCTTCCTATTGAGAAATGACATCAGAGCTTAGGAGCAGAGTTAAAATACTTTGCCGTTCTAAGCCTCAGTTTCCTTACCTGTAAAATGGGGATGGTCGGGGTGTGCTGTGGGCTGTGCCGTGGGATCCTGCTCGGAGGAGGCCCCATAAGTTGCATAAGTGGTTCCAAGGCCGATGGGGTCTCCGCGAAGACCCTGAGCCCGCCCGCCGTGTAAGCATTCGGCCTGGCCAGCCTGTATGCGAGGCTCTCGTTGTTTCTGTCGTCATTAACGTCCTCTGACACCGAACGACGAGGAGGTCCGCCTTCAGGAATAACGCACTCGGCGCCTTTCCCCACGGACCCTTTGGGCGTTGGGTAGAGGGTGGGATTAGGTGTCGAACTGGATGTCCCAGTACTTAGGGCTTCGTTGGAGGGTCTGTGGTTCCTCGTCCAGAAGAGCTGTGCCTTCATCTCTCCCGGGAGACGATGCCGTCCTCAGACGCAGAGCTCGGCCTCCTCTTTCCTGGTGATGCGTCTTCGGTGCCTAGGACGGCATCAGGCACGTGGCCGGAGCCCGGCGTTTGCTCAGCGATGGGGTGGGCGAGGGAGGGAGCGAGTTGGTCCACGTGGCCTGGCTTGGCGCCGTCTTCCTGCTGCCCTCAGACGTCGGGCAGACTCGCCGCCCCTCTGTGCGCCCCCGTGGGGCGGGCGTCCCCGTGCCGGCGTCGGAGCCACTGGGGGGCTCGGTGCTGAGTGTGCAGCTGCTCCGCGCTCCGTGGGGTCCATACGTGATATGCTGTGAAAATAATAAAGCATCGTGTAAACCAAGAAATACCTAAACTCATGAAAAAAGTCACATTTTTACTGAAATAAAAGGGAACACCGTGGTAAAATAGACCTTGTGTTTCTTGCCTGTGCTGCGACTACTACTTGTCTCTGCTCGGCTTCATCCTTATTGTCCCTTTCACTCTCCGGCCGTCATCTGAGTCGGGGGTGCTGCGTGCGCGCTCGCTAACGTCCGCGGGACTGTGGCGTGGGCAACCCGGGACACCGTCCCTGCGAGAAAGCCGGGACCTCCGGCGGGAGGCCTTCCCCTCTCCCCGTGGGCACTAAAATCTGTAAGGGAGGGCAGGGGACGAGTAGAGTGGCCGCAGCCGCGGGGTGCCGTGGCCCTTCCTGCGTGGAAAGCAGCCCCGTGCATTCGTCGTGTCATTGTGGGTCACGAAGGACGGTGGTGTGACGTCCAGAGAAACAAAACGGAGTTACCTCCGCGCCCGGAGACGCGAAGGGCCCGGGCGGAGCGCAGGCGGCTGAAAACCCGCGGCGGGGAGGCTCCTGTCCGCCCTCCCGGCGCCGAATGGCCGTCGGCCTGGTTCTCCGAGGCTTCGAGACAAAGCCTTCGTCCAGAATTTCAGGGGCTGCCCTTGTTTCTCAAGGTTTGTCACTAATAACTCCGTGATTTCGCGGTTTCTTTCATTAACACTTAAGCCCCGCGGGAGTCCCAAGTGCGATGGCAGATATGTCCGCGGTGGCCCTTCCAGCAGCTCTGGGCCCTCCGGCCCCGTCGGCCCCCCAGGCACCCCTGCCGGGGGGGCACAGGCTGCTTGTGACTGAACACATCATCTCTCAGTTCTAAATGCAAAACGATAAATTGTCCCGGGAGCTCTTCACTAAGCAAATGCTTTAAAAGTGCAGAGTCAAAACACAAATATGGAATCCTCTGTTTTCTTCCAAATACTCCCTGGGAAGAAAGAGGAGTGCAAAGTAAGGCCTTCCCTAATGACAGAGAAGAATTTCCAAACTGCACAAACCACACAGTAATTGCAAATAAGAGATAATCGTACAGTAAAGCAGTTGCTTGACCCTTTAAGAAGACAGAGCATCAGGGCGCCTGGGGGGCTCAGTCATTAATGTCTGCCTTCAGCTCAGGTCATGATCTCAGGGTCCTGGGATCGAGCCCCGTGTCGGGCTCTCTGCTCGGCAGGAGAGCCTGCTTCCTCCTCTCTCTCTGCCTGCCTCTCTGCCTACTTGTGATCTCTCTCTCTCTGTCAAATAAATAGATAAAATCCTTTAAAAAAAAGTAATTTTTTTGAATTTCTAAACAGGAAAGTGTGTCGGTTGAAAAGTGCAGCATTTACTTTTAGGTTAGTTGTAAAAGCATCAGCATTAGCTTTACAACAATCTGTTGCTGCCAAATATGCTTTGCAATCTTCTTTTTTTTTTAAAGATTTTATTTATTTGAGAGAGAGAGGCAGTGACAGAGATGGTGAGAGAGAGCACAGGTGGAGAGGAGACGGAGAAGCAGGCTCTCCACTGAGCGGAGAGCCGAACATGGGGCTCGATCCCAATCCCTGGGACCGTGACCTGAGCTGAAGGCAGCCGCTTAACCGACTGAGCCCCCCAGGGGCCCTGCTTTGTGATCTTCTTCTCCCCCAGAGTTGAGAGGATTTAGTCCCTGAGGATTGTCTCTATTTAAATTTAACTACAATGGGCTATTTAGCCGGGGTTTATAAGAAAAATTATAGTAGTATTTATTGTTCTCACTGTCGACTATAAAGGTTGGCGTGATAGAAATAACCCTCTGTCGTGTGTAGTCCATTATGACACAGGAGAGACAGCACCCAGATGACATCGACTAAGCGGAATGCTCGGTTGATGGAAATTTTTCTGTTCTATGTCTTGGACCTGGTGCTAAATAATAAGAAAGATAAGATTTCCTCAGGGAGTCGCTTCCTTCCCCATCCTCCACTGAGATGTCGGTCTGAGCGCAGGCTGAGTTCGGTGTCTTATAACTCGTGTGCTTAGAGTGTTATGCAGTGAAAATTACCATGTGGAGGATCGCCTCGAGACGCGTGATTATGTCGAAGACTCATCTGTCAGCAGACTGATGTTACAAAGGCAGAATGTTAGGCTATTGTAAAATGACCTCAACCATAAAAGTAGGAAAAAAGGATTTCTCAAGAGTCCCCATTTAAAGAAAAGACCATGCGGGCAGAGCTCTCGCCCCAGCACGTGGGCTAGTGGGTCGTGTTTGCTCCAGTTCAAATGATAGGGTGGGGAAATCCAGGAAACCAGCAATACATCAATATTAAAATGTGAGAAGCTATTTTTGTTCTTTGTCAGCCTGTCCTGGGACTGTGAAAAAGAGTAATCATCAATATTATGACTGATGTATTATCACATATAAGTATATAATCACATGTATATTATAAATACATAAACATCACGTAGAATCAGATTGTAATTAATAGTAAATGCCAGGTAGAAACATTGAATTTTATGGGGCTCAGGACCGCTTGGACTTTTCTTTTACCACGGAGACGACCTCGGCTGGAATGATGGTGCTGAGACACCCCTTCATCTATGTGCACACGTACGGTTTGCTTAAAGTGGTTAAAGGAAATTCAAGGTCAGTGACTACTGCAAGATCTCAGGGAAATACCTTTTCCTATTATTTCCGGCCTGGTGGGGAATCGACCCCTAATGATAGTGTGTGGTTTGACTCTCCTACTGTGGTCTCCAGGAGGGGCCCCCGGAGCATTTCTCACGGGACCCGAGTGCCCAGTGGGGTTTCCTAGGCTGAGACCGTGCAGACTGGCTCCTGCTAGAGAAGGATTTGCATCTGGGCAGGTGGGTTCCACCTGGGGGCATTTCTTCCGCCGTAAATAGGAGTCCCCTTCAGAGTAAGTGAAGTGGACGGCCAAGAAGTCTGTGGTCCTACAGGAGCATGGAGTCAAGTGACTTGGGGACTCTTGGAGTAAGGCTCCACACCGCAGGTAGGCTATGGGGCTCTTGCCCGGTCTTCCCGGGACGACCCCGCGGAGACGGATCATGAGCTCGCCATCTTAGAGCCACGGAGTCAGGAGAGAAGAGGCCAGCCTTGCCCCTTGTATCCAGTGCGTCGTTCCAGACAGAGGACAAGTGCCTCCGTCACGAGGCGGCGTGGCGTGTGGAAGCCGTGTGAGCCCACGAAGGCCTGAGACCGTGGACCTCATGGCAGAGACGGGAGGAGCCCCAGACCGCTCTGGACGGGCGGGGCCGAGGCCGATGGGGTCGGCGTAGAGGCCACCCACCCGCCCTTCCCAGACCTCCATCACCATCCCCACTCTGCAGGTTCAAGAGCGTCATACGCTGATATCACACAGCAAGGAAGGACGAGTGCGCACGGGGATCACAAGCCCCTTAAACTCCAACGCGCAGGCTCTTTCTACAGTAATAAATTGTAAAATGTGACAAAAAGTCAGGTCGTTAATGTATGTGAATGTGCTTCACACAGACACTAGGAAACACAGTAGACGCTCACTATTTGTGATTCTGTATTTGTGAATTTATTTGCAAGCCTGAAATCAATACAGCACATCCGCGGTCGCTTGAAGACCAGTGCAGAGGGAGAAAAACTGTGTGTGTCACGCTCGTGTGCCCAGCGGGGCTTGAACAGCGCTACACCTGCATTCTTCCGTCAGCCCACACTGTGGACACGAGCTTGTCACTGTTCCCGGCTACGGTCTCCGTGTCTTTGTGCTTTTGTTGGTGATTTCACTGTTGGAAACGTGGAGTGTCTCCCGTTCCCGCGTGCAGGACGACCGGGCTGGGCCTTGTGCAGAAGATGCCATCGTCGGAAAGCCACAGCCCCAGGCGCCGTGAGTCCAGCGTCCACGCAGCGGTAACGTCCGTCAGCAGGGCGGACGCGTCCAACAGGGTGTGCGCGGACTGGGTGGCGAAGATGTGACCGGAGGCGGGCAGAGCCCGGCCCCGCGCGTTCCCGGGAGCCGCGGTCCAGCGTCCTTAAGTCACAGTTGTGGTGACCTCCCAAGACGGAAGTCAGCAAATAGCGGAAATGTACCGTGGCGACTTTCCAATAATTACTGGTCGAATCTGAACGAGAATCCGAAAGCCAAAGAACAGAATTAGTGTCTCTGTTTTGCAGTGAAACACAGCTATTCCCTTGTAACTTGAGGTTCATCTTTCTTTGTGTCTGTTTCAATAATTTCTTCCTAATCTAAACACTAATTTTTTGTATCAACACAGTTGGACTATTGTGCTCTGCGTGAGAAACTCTCGTTATTTATTGAGTGACTTTCTCAAGAAGACGACTTCTCCCTGCCAACTCTAGTAGTAGATGTTGTGTTTGCTTCTCAGAGACTTCGCAAGGCCATAGGCATCTGTTTCATTTTTTCAGTTTCTAATCAAACCTAGAAATTCCCCCTCTCTGTGCCAGCTTGATGCCCATGGGACGGTTGTCCCCAAGTATTTGAAGAAGCAGAGCTGAGCCAGACGGGCAGGACAGCCCAGGCCACGTGGTCCAGGAGGAAGACGGTAGCAGCTCCCGGCCCCCCATCACCTGTCTGCGCCCCGCACAGCCTGAGCTGCTGGCTGGGGTGGGGATGGCGGGCATCCTCCCCATGGCCGAGGTCCCGGCCGGGCCCAGGGCCAGCCTCGCACGCAGGCTTTCTGGGATGGCTGCGGCAGGCCCGCAGCGCTGCCCCTCGTGCTCGGGGCCTGGGAGGGAGACTTCGCCCCGAAGCACGTGAGGCGAGCAGCGCTCAGGAGGGTCTTGCTGGCCTCCACCACGTCCGGCCGTGCCACGGGAGCGCTGGCCTGACCGAGCCGGGGCAGACCACAGGGAGGGGTCTGGAGCACACCTTCCCGGGGAGAACACGGGACAGCACGGTGGTCCCCGGCCCTGCAGGGAGCCCCGGCACCGGACAGGCACACGCGCGTCTGTGGCACGGACGTGTCACGGACAGCAGCCGGCAGGAAGCGAGTGTCTGGGGGTGTTCCCTCGGGACCGACAGCGATGCCGGGCTGAGACAGGCCTGGGGAGCCACAGTGGCTCCTCACCGTGTGGGCCTGTGCGTGGTCCCGAGGCCACGTGTGTGTACTGTGTGCTTGGATGCAGGGGCTGGCGTGCCTGCTGGCTCCAGGCTCCGCGGAGGGTGCTGCACCGGCTCCTTCTCTCCGAAGGGGGGGCCGGGGGTCCACGCCGAGGCCGAGGGGCTGCCGCTGCTGATGGCAAGGTTCTAGGAGGCGGCTGTTTGCTGCACCGTTCATCCTTATTTTTTTTTTTTAAGATTTTATTTATTAGAGAGAGTGCTAGCAGGGGGAGGGGCAGAGGGAGAAGCAGACTCTCTGCTGAGCAGGGAGCCAATGTGGGGCTCGATCCCGGGACCCTGAGATCACGATCCGAACCAAAGGCAGACGCCCAGCTGACGGAG
>CM052887.1:92660690-92679940 GCA_028534135.1 Potos flavus | reverse complement strand
CCCCCCAGGAAGCGCGGCATCCTCGGGCTCAGGGGACCCAGAGGGAGCCCGGCGCACAACGTGGTGGACATCACCCGTGGCTCCTAGTGCCTCTCCCTGTGCATCGTCGCTGTGCACGACCACGCCCCCGTCCACGGGAAAGTGGCTCCCACTGCACACGGCCCAGGCTCGGGCAGGAAATCCCACGTCACGTACACACGAAGCGATGAGGCCACGTAACAGGCGACTTTTCTCAGCTCCCGAGGAGGAAACACTGGGCAAGTGAACAAACTTCTATAATCTTGTTTACACACATATCAAACGTAGCTCTATGACTTAATTAACCAAAAGTATACGATACTGTACCTTGTAAACGAGGCCCTGTACGTGCCTGGGGTTGAAAATCTTTACTGAAACAATCTCCCCAAGCTTCCCGGACCACGGAGCAGCAGGGCCGGCCGCGTCCCTCAGGCAAGGGTAAGCCTGTGGCTCTGCTCTGCACTTCCCCTTGACAGCTGTGGGTCTCCAGGGGCTGGGGTCGCCCCGATTTAATTCGAACCATAATTATTTCCAGAAAAAAAGTCTCCAGTTCCATTATCGGGGGGATGTGGCATCGAGCAGACCGGGGGAGCAGACCAGCGCGGCGCACGCACTGTCTCCGTCTACACCACTGGCCGCCCGTGTGCTCGGGCCTGTGCAGGCGCGCGCGTCTCCGACGAAAACAGAGTCCAGGGGCGGCAAGGCTGCGTCAGATGTGAGCAAGACAGTCTGTAGTGAGCAAGTCTTCAGCCTGAAAACATGACACGTCGGCTTCGGGCACCACCGCCAGGCAGCCCACAGCCCCCGGCAGGCCACGCGTGGGCCTGGGGACCCGTGTTCACCTCTGGGGACCGAGGAAGGAGACGGGAGAGGCAGGAAAATGCCAGCCGGGGGCACGGTCAGAACAGCGAGTAGTGGAGTCCTGCTGTGCGGCTCGTGCCTTGTCCTGCTTCGTCCTGGCTCCTCGAGGGAGCCTCTCAAGCCCCGGGAAATGCACTTGTGCAAGGAGAGTCCACGCTGCTGCCGGTGGGCCCCTCACACCAGGCCCCAGGCTGCGCAGCCGGTGCGAATGCCATGGCTCAGGGTGGGGGCTGCCGCACCGGAGGGACAGACCATGGGATGGAGGCCACGTGGTGGCAGCCTGACCCCTGGGGAGGGGGCTGGACACCGCTTTCACCGCCTGGCCGCAGGTTCCTCGGTCATGCCGACACTGAAACCCCGGCGAAGACTCCGGACGTCAGGTTCAGGGGAGCCTCCCTGGTGGGCAGGACCCTGCAAACCCTTACGTGTCAACACGCTGGGAAAACGGTGTGTCTGGGCTCCCCAGGGAGAGGACAAAGGACCCTCAGGCCAAGACCCACCCAGACCTCATCCTATGTGTGTCTTCTTTCAGCCGGTCCCAGTTCGTACCCTTCTTTGTGGTAATAAAACCGTGATCATAGACGGAGCTTTCCTGACTTGGGTGAGTCAGTCTAGTGCATTATCGGGCCTGCGGGGGGACACGGGAACCCCACATCTCTACCATCAGTCAGGGAGTGTGGGTGGCCCAGGGAACCCCATGCTTGCGGCTGATGTCTGGTGAGGGTAGTCTCGTGAGGCTGGTGCCCTCCCCTGTGAAACTTGCTGAGCCCTGGGCAGCCGGAGCCAGAACTGCCCGCCTGCAGTCCGCGATGTCCGGGGCACAGAGTAACTGACACGAGCCCCGGGACAAGAGGCAGGGACCCAGGGACTGGGCGGCAGGGTACGTGGTTGGATTCCACACCCCAGCCCCTTCCTCCCTCCCAAACGGTGACAACCCTGAACAGAGTCCGAGGCCACAGCGAGGCCCGGGCACTAGAGGCCGGCGCGGCCACACAAGTCTGGTCAGTACTTGGCAGCATGGACAGTCATTTCTCGGTGAGACGGCTGACATGGTGACACGCAGTCCAAATCCTACACGAAACTCTTCTCTGTTGTCTACATTAAGTAAAATGCCACAGTGGAAAGCGGGGATCAATTTAGTAACTCTTCTTAAAACTAATCACCATTTCTTTTGGACTGACTCCGAACACACAGCCTGCCGAATCCGTCTGAGCTCAGGAGAACCCAAAGTTTGAGATCTGACCGGAAAAATCTAAGATGTGTTGTCTCTGTAAGCGTCCGTGTGGCAAAGGCGCGCACTTTGAAATACTCTAACGTTGTAGTCGACAGGCCTCTGAGCTATACAACTAGAGTCAGGAGGGACCGCAGACTGAAGCAAGCATGAGAAACAACACGGATGTCAAATGCATAAATACACCAAATACAACGCCCCAGAGATTCTGATACACAGCTAAACTTGAAAGGAAGGAGGGAAATCCCCCGGTGCCCAAAGCAGAGAAAACCGAGGCCGGACGGATGGGTGTGCACGGAGATCGGCTGAGGAGCGGGCGGTGCGTGCCCCAGGCCGAGCGCGTGTGTGCCCGGAGCCCATGTCCGCTCACAGGCAGGCTCCCGACAACAGCCTCAGGAGGAAAGCGGGTCGGGTCGGAACAACCCGTCCCTCCTACCATCTCTGCCTCAGGCTCTGGATCAAAGCAAAAGTATCTCCCTTGAGAAAGAGAAAACTAGAGGCTGTATCGCCCAGCGTCACGCCCTCATATGATAAAATAGACTCAACATAACGCTCCAACTGGAATCACTCTGAAATCACATTAAAGGAACATTTCTAATAAGGAGGGTTCTCAGGACTTCCACATGATTCTCACAAGAAAAAGAAAGGCATTGAAGATAAACTTACAATAAAAAAAATTATAAACCACCTAAGAAACAACCCAAAATGAAGTTTTAGCAAAATTCAAAAGAATAAGCAAACAAGAAAATTAACGCCATAAGAAATCAAGATGATGTAATAACCTGAAAAAGACTATAATAGCAAAAAGTAATGAAATGAGAAACAATAAAGAACACTGACAAACACGTAAAAGCTAGTTATTTGAAAAGATGACTAAAACAGGGAAACGGCTACCAAGATTATCATGAATGGAAACAAATAGAAATAAGTAACATTAGGAACGAAGAAGGGACATAGCACCATATACAGTAGGGATTTACAGACTGCGAGAACGCCACGAACAACACAAATGTAACTGGGAACAGAAATGAAATGCATGATTTTTAGGAGGAAAACACCAAAAATGACAAAATTGAATTGAAAGGAAGAAAACGCGACTATACTCATAGCCATGAACCAGGGACGCCAGCATTCAGGGCCCAGTGCCGCGGAGAACCCCAGGGCCGGCCAGCACACCGTCACCAGCCTCCAAGTGACGGCCCCTCCCTGCCGCGGGCAGGTGTCTCCCAAAGGAAAAAACTTCATGACCAAAAAGGGTCTGTCCCCAAAAGGCAAAAATCTGCATCAGAAAGTCTGTTATTCACTTTATTAAGAGATTAAAGGGGGGGGCACCTGGGTGGCTCAGTTGGTGAAGCGTCTGCCTTCAGCTCAGATCAGGATCCCAGGGTCCTAGGATCGAGCCCCACTTTGGGCTCCTTGTTCAGTAGAGAGTCTGCTTCTCCCTCTCCCTCTGCTGTTCCCCCTACTCGTGCTGCGCTCTCTCTCTCTCTCTCTCTGTCAAATAAATAAAATCTTTTTTTTTTTTTTAAAGAGAGATTACAGGGAGGAAAACCCAAATAACATCTCAGAGATTCGAGAATAAGCACTTCATCCATTCAAAAAAAAATTTTTTTTTTAATTTTAAGAAACTGGGAGTACAACTTCCTTAATCCAGGAAAGGTTATCTATCCAAGTCTTTCAGCAAAGATCATCCTTTGTCAGGATGGAATACTGAAGCTTCTCTTCAAGTCTGACACAAACACTGACACCTGCCGTCCCCCCTTCTATTTAACAGGATACACAGAATCCTAGGTAACTTAAAAAAAAAAAAAAAAAGATATACAGGATTTGAAGGGAAGAAAACAATTCAAAGCTGGAGATATGTTTCCCTACATACAGAATCTATAATCAAGCAATTACAACTACTATGAATTTTCCTCAAAGATGCAAGACACCAGGTCAAAGCAGAAAACAAAATGTCTCTACATCAGTAACAACCGATTGTAAAATAATAATTGTACATATTTCTTTTTTAAGAAATTAAGCAGTTAGACTGTTTATTATCTTTCTACCTTTATGGAGATATGATTGGAATCTAACACTTTGTAAGCCTAAGACACACACTATGAGGGTTTGGCACGCCACACTCTGTGTGATGACTACCACGCTAAGATTCGTTAACACAGCCATCCCCTCACATAGTTACTTTTTGTGCTGGGAGAACATTTAAGATCTACTCTCTTTGCAGCTTCCAAGCATACAACACAGTATTATTAACTATTAACTACAGTCCCCACGCTGTATAGATCCCCCAAACTCACTCATTTTGTAACTGGAAGTTTGTATCCTTTGGCCAACATCTCTCCATTCCCAGCCTCCCCCGACCCACCCTCTGGCAACCACCATTTTCCTGTTTTATGAGGTTGGTTTTTTAGATTCCGCATATAACTGAGACCGTACAGCATTTGTCTTTCTCTGCCTGGTTTATTTCACTTAGCATAGTGCCTTCAGATTTCATGCATGTTGCTGCAAATGGCAGATTTCCCTTTCTGTGGCTGAGTAGTATTCCATCGTGTGCGTGTGCGTGTGTGTGTGTGCGCCAGATTGTCTTTATCCATTCATCCATCAACAGACACAGTCTGCTTCCACACCTTGGCTATTGTAAATAACGCTTCAGTGAACACAGGTGACCTATCCCTTCAACATAGTGATTTTGTTTTTGTTTTGGGGTTTTGTTTTGTTTTGTTTTGTTTTTTTGTATAAATACCCAGAAGTGGAATTGCTGGACCATATGCTAGCTCTATTTTTGAAATCTTGAAGAGCATCCATACTGTTTTCCATAATTGCTATACCAAAATAATTTTAAATTATTTAAACATTTTTAAATGACTAGAAATTAATTTAAAAATAATCCACTCACATGTTACAGTACTTCAAGACACTTTGCAAAATATTTTAAGAATTTTATAGGAAAAATAATAAAACTTCATTGAATGATAAAGGAATTACTAAATAAATAATAATAAAACCCTAAATACACCATGTAAGTGGATGGGAAGACCCAGTATCGGACATACGCCAATTCTGTCCAAATGAAGCTGTGTAATAAATAGAATTCTGATTAAAAAATCTAATCAGTCTTTCTTAGGCATTTGATAAGCATAGTCTTGGAAAGATCGACAAATACAATCAACAGAGCAAAACTCGGAAGCTAGGAAGACAGTATCTGCACGTGGGACTGGGGTATGCGGCAGATGGGATGTCACAGAACAGATGTGATGTCGCCGGTCAGAGGAAGAGAGGATATTTAAACCACCCAGTAAAAGGTGCCAAGACAGCTGACTAAGTGGACAGAGATAAAATTCTATCTCACAACAGCAGCAAAAAAATTCCAGATGGATTAAAGACTAAAATTCTAGAAGAGAATACCAGCAAATATTTTTGTGACGTCACTGTAAAGATACCACAACAGAGATCCAAAAAGCCCAAACTGTAAAGAAAATAGTGATCCATGCGATAAGATTGACTTCTAGAAAATTCTGTGCAAAAGATACCATATAGAAAGATAAAACGTAAGCTGTATCTTTATTTTTGTAACATACATAATTTATCGACAAAGGATTAGTATCATAATATCATAATTAGTATCACAATGTCATAATTTACTGACAAAGGAAAATACTATATATTACATGATAAAATCTTACACCATATGTAATACAAAGTGTTCACCTATAAACGTATAGTGTATATTAATACGTAACATTAGTAACACCTCCAAGATAAAATATCATGTTTTATCATTTATAACCTTACAAATGCTATACACACACAGCCCATTCCAGCCCCTTCAGCCCACCTGTATCATCTCAGGGAGAAAAAAGAGGGCTGAGAAGCACGTGTGAAGGTCACAGGTTCGGGGCACTGGTCACTCAAAGGCCGTGAGACATGATCACAGGACTATGGAACTTCCCGTCCCTCCTCCCCTCACCACACCCGTCGCCCTTCTGTATAATGATGGGGAATTACAGCAACGAGAACTGCACAGCTCAGACCTTATCTTTAAAATCTCTAGGGAAACCTAAAGAAAACGGAGGGAGCAAAACAAGGACCCTAGAGGAAATTCCAGCCTCTGCCGCCTACAGCCGCGGCACAGTCCACGGAGCCCAATCACGGCCAGACAAACATAAACCTCACACCAAAGGCCCATTTATTTGCTTGTTGCTTTTGTCTGGTAGATCACGGCTGGCTTTAAACAAAAACTGCGAGGCATGCGAAAAGGCAAAACCACGAGGACAGTGTGAAGAGACAAAGCGAGCATCAGAATCAGGCTCCGACATGGCAGAGATTCTGGAATCATCAGACCAAAAATTTACTGTGATTAATATGCTAAGAGCTCTATTGGAAAAAGTGGGCAACTTGTAGTAACAATGAGTAATGTAAGCAGAGAAATGGAAAATCTGAGAAATAATTTTTTAAAATGCTAGAAATTGAAAACATTGTAAGAGGAACAATGAATATCTTTGATGCGCTCACGGATAAACCTACCTGTGGCCAAGGGAAGAGCCAGAGAGCTTGAACATACATCAGCAGAAACTTCTAAAACTGCCTCGGAAAGAGAAGAAAAACGAGCAAGATGGAACAGAATATCCACGAACTGTGGGACAGGTTATAAGAGGTATCCCATATGTGTAATGGGACTACCAGAAGAACAAGAAAGGAATAGAAGAAATATTTCAAATAATAATGGCTGAGAAATTTCAAAATTAATGCCAGACACTAACCCACAGATCCAGGAAGCTCAGAGAACACCAATCAGGATAAATCTGCCCCCCATCTATGTGTCAGCATATTATATTCAAACTGCAGAAAATCAAAGACAAGGAGAAAATCTTGAAATAAGCAGAAGAAAAAGCACCTAACCTACCAAGAAGCAAAGGTAGACTTACATTGACTTTGTTTCAGAAACCATGCAAGCAAGAAGAGAATAAAATTAAATACTTAAAATGTTACAAAACACACACTGACATAGCAATTCTGTATCCACTGAAATTATCCTTCAAAAGTAAAAAGGAGAAATTCTTTTACAGATAAACCAAAAAATGAGGGATTCTGTCAACAGTTGGTCTGCCTTGAAAGAAATGTTAAAAGAAACTCTTCAGAGAGAAGGAAAATAATATAGGTGAGAATCAGATCTGTGTACAGAGCTATGCAAATATCCAAGAGGAAGCATTGCAGGCTTTGGGAAGAGCAGTGCAAAGGCCCCGGGGCAGGGGGGACGCTTGCTGGGAATGTTTCAGGAACAGCAGAAAAGCTGAGGTAGTTGGAAAAGATCTAGTCATTATGAGAGGAAATTAAAAGTAAGAATAAAAATATATTATCTGCATAAAAATTTTTCTTTCCCCAAGTAGTTCTTAAGACCGCTGACATAAAAAAACAATTGAAAACTACAAGTAGCCAATATTTATCCTTTTGGGAAACCTACAGCCAAAGAGACGCCTGAATACTTACTTGGCTCCAGAAGAAAGGACCTAAGTTTATGCGGGTTTGGTTCTTCTAAGGTCAGTGTCAGTCTCTGCTGACGGCTCCCCGTCACCTGACCTTTTCCCATAATTCTTCCCCTCCTGCGAATGATTAAGTCTGTGTTTGAAAAAGACTTCCTTCAAGCCGCGTCTAGCTCCGTATTAATTCTTGTACCTTGCAGAGCTCTTATTAATCTCATGGTTTTGAGCTCTTTGTGTATAGATATCACCTGTCTTAAGCCTTCAAGAAGATCAATGTCAAAAGGAAGACGTCCTGTATTAAAAGAGGGTGTGATTAAAGACTCCAGGAGATTCTGGAGGACACGTGGCTCTCACCTATGAGCACGCGGTGACGCTCCTCCGTCTGGGGTGCGGCCAGGGAGCACGCGCCCCAGAGCACCGAAATCACGTGCAGACCCCACATCCGGAGAAGTGGGTGAGTGCGTTTCCAAACTTATAGCACAAAGAAGCGGGGGCAAGAAACGTCCGATGCCCTGAGGCCAGCTCCGCGAGGGCAGCACGTGGATGACGGGGGGCGGGTCTGGCTGAGTGTTCCAGTTGGCGAGACGTCACTCCAAGGCAAAGCAACGCGCCCCTTAGAACTGTGCGAGCGAGCTCAGGGGAATCAGAGGGGCGGTTCTGCCCACGCTCTCCGGCGGGTGCTGGGCCTCGGAGGCCAGGCCCTTCCAACGGCAGGAATGACAAACTCAGAAAGAAATGAAAGAGTCATGTACCGTAAATAATACTGAGCGTAACAGATATCATATTTCCATTTACACCAATTGCTCTTAATGTCTTCATCGTATCCCTTCACAGTCGAACATACGCAGTTTACTTGCTCCTTGTAGGTTTTCTTGTCTCCGCAGTGAAAACCCACGGAGAACAGGGCCACGGCTGGCCCGAGCACATAGCCGGTGCCTGATAAGGCCTGCCGGTTAAGAACCCCGACCGGGGTCTCACTGACACCTCGGGTCGTGGGGATGGACACCTGCTATCCACGTGCTGGGGAGGAAGGAGCACCGGCACGCGGATTCGTGGCTGACACCACGCCAGGACACAAATTCTAACGAACTACCTAGGAAAATATTTGTATTCTGCTGCGTTATCATTACTGAAAGGAAAGCCTGCCAGTTTCCTCCTTTGTAAATTCCCTATTTCTGTACAAAAAGAAATATATATATATTTATGCACACACATATATTCGTGAAGCTTCTGGAAGGTGTGTGAATCATCTGGCCATTCTGCAGCAATCAAGGAAAGCGGAAGACAGCAGGGAAGGTAAAGTCAAGGCCCCGGCGGGCGGAGGCTGAAGATCGCACACGACGCGAGGGGAGAGCGCTCCTCCGATCGACGTGAACGGACGTCGTGCGGACGAGGCTGCTGTCTTGGCTAGCGACCATTGTCCGTGCTGACTCAGTGACCGGACTCACGGACCCGGCGGGCTGCGGGTGGGACACGAGCAGGACTCTCACTCCTGCTGCTGACGTGAAAGGGCTGCTGAGCTTTCAACAAAAACACTCATCGGCAAAAACATGTCCCCCACAGACTCCACACGGGAGGAGTGGGGTGTCGGCAGCCGAGTGCCCCTCGGGTGAGAGGGTCTGGCCCCCGCCTCGAAGGCCGTCTGCGAGGGCACTGCTTTCTGAGCAGGGACAGGGTTTCCGGGCAATGAAACGTGACCTTTGCAGACCCGCTCACGAAACTGTGTCCCAACTCCCAAGGCGCCAGAGCGAGCCCGCCTTCCTGCAAGCGCAGGCAGCTCTGAGGCCCCGGCCCGGACTCAGGAGGGAGGCGGAGGGTGCCGCCGGCGGACTGTGCACGCGTGAGCCCCACGCCCGGGTCGGCGCCTCGCTATCCCATGAAGCCCGTGAGAGTCACATCCTGTCGCCCACTCAGGACCCCTGTGGGACGCCGGCGGGGGGCAGAGCCCGCTCCAACTCGGTGCAGCGAGCACAGAAGGAAGGACAAGGTAGGAGCACCACGGGCAATGAGGCACCGGCCGGCAGAATTCGATCTTATGGTTTTATAGTGCATCACAGCACCACGACCCTCAGAAAGGAATTACCTTCCACGCAAGCCTGTGGGCTGTCCAAGATCAGGACACTGAAGCCAGCTCGACCCGAGTTACATGATCTTCTAACTCCGTGCCCTGTGCACGGCAGCCTGTGGTGGACCGAAAGGGTGGACGGGCAGCAAACACGGGACGCAGGGGGATGGGGGGCTGAGAACCGCACGACCGGGGGGACAGAGGGGCCGGAGGCCTTTCTTCTCGGCGACTCCGTCCCTATCTGACTCTGCTCCCTCTCTCCCTTCAGACTCCTTGCCTCCACAGACATTAAAAACAAAAAGCGGCGTTCCGACGCACGTGTCCTTCCCGTGCCTGCTAAACAGGGACAGCTTCGGAGAGGCACAGGTGGCTCACGGGCCACGGCCGGCGTGTCCCAGCGATGGCTGAGTGGGACGACGCTGCAGAGACGATCGGTGAAATCCTCCTGTTGTCTCAATTTGAGCCTGAGGACGCAAGAGAGCACAGGCCTCGCGAGCGGTTGCCTGGCCGGCTGGTGATCCGGCCGGGAGCAGAGCGTCGGGTCCGGGAGCCCCGGCACCTTCGGGTACCTCGGGCTGGTCCGTGACCTCCTTCCGTGGCATGGTCTCCCAGCAGAGCGGCCCCCCGACACTCCAGGGCGGAGGGCATCCAGGGGCTGCCAGAGCAACCTCGGCCGGGACGTCAGCACAGAGGGAGGAGGCGCTGAGACACCCCGTGTTTCCTGAATCCCCATCTCGGGGAGGCAGGAACGCCCTTCTCAGCCATAATCCCCCAGCCGCCACTGGAGGGCTGAGCCCTCCTCCTCCCTCCCGGGGTGTGCCCCTAGCTCTGCGCCGGCCCTGCAGGCTGGCCAAGAGGTCCGTCTAAATCCGTCATGTGCTTCGTTTTAATTTAACCTTAATCCTTCCAGATCAGCGGGGGCGGGCAGGCAGACCCATAACAAGGAAGGGGCGCGGCTGCCACAGAGAGGAGCCCCGCTCTCGCCCTGCTGCCCGGGGCCGTCCCTACGCACGATGCACCTCACACACGTGGGCACCTTCCCCCGGGGACACGGAGGGACGCGATCCCTGAGACACGGCTTAGCCGCACTGCAGTCACGGCTGCTGGGCTCAGACAGACCCGAGCCGGCACCCGCACACGTTTATTAACAAGATGAGACAAGGCCGGCGGTTCGTTCCCTTTCCCGCCCACAGGTGGGCTTTGACCCAGGAAGAAAAGGAAGAACACACACGACAACGTCCGAGACGGAGCGCAGCGACTCCAAGAGAGGCCCGAGGGGACAGCAGGCCTCGGGGCAGGGCCGGCCGGGCCCCATCTGCGGGCACCGCGGGGGCAGCGGGGGCAGAGACAGTACTGCAGACCCAACGGCTGCTGTGGCCGGGGAGGGTGGAACTGGGGCTGGACGGCCGGCCGGACGGCCGAGGCTCAGCAGGGGGCGACCTGGAGGTTCCTGACCCAAGTGGCATTTCACAAAGTCAGGCCGGGGCTGTGCACGGTGGCCTGGAGCTGGGACACAGGTGAGCAGACCCTCGTCGGGTACGCGGCGGGGGTGGCCAGACACGGCAATAACAGGGACAGAGAGGACGGCAGACACGGACAGCAGCCAGGGTAGCACACAACCTTCCTCACCACGGATTTCTCCTTCTAGAAACATGTGTCTAAAGACTGATGATACTGTACGTGTGTGTGGCCCTGTATGTGGGTGTGTACACACACGCATGCACATACCTGCACACACGCACAACACACGTGCACACTCGGTCGCAGCCATGTCCATGCACGCACATGCACACGCATGCACACAGACACGTGCACATGCGCACGCACACACATGCACACGAGCATACCCGGTCAAAACCATGTCCATGCACACACGTGCGCACACATGCACACACTCGGCCACAGCCATGTCCATGCAGTGCACACATGTACACGCACACATGCGCACATGTGCACACACATGTACACATACACATGGTTAGGCACCGTTCTTTGACTCTTGTTTGCATCTGTAGCAGTTTGCTGGGGGACGCGATGCCTGTCCGACCCCGTGGCGTGCGAGCGCTGCGGCCGTGGACCAGTGTCCTCCCCGCGGCCCCGCGGCCCTGCAGGAGGACAGCGTCTCCTCCCTCTGGACGTCGCCAGGTCTCCCCACCTGAACTCGTTTTCTCAGACGGAGCTTCTCGTCATGGCGGGGCGGCGCGCCCGGGCTCTGCAGACGCGAACGGCTCATTTGCAGGCACCTTAGTCACATGGGAGTGACGCGATCCCCACCGTCCCCTCCGTCCCTCTGAGGCTCGGCCCCTGCGTGTAACCTCTCTGCTTCGCTCCTCAGCTTCGCAGGAACCGCGGGAACGAGGCGCTCATCTCCTCGTGCCGATAAGGACGGCCAACGTGTCCAAGCCGGTGTCACACGGCAGGCACATGGCAGGCACCCACGCCATTCCTGGGGCGGGCAGTGACGCCGAGAGGGGTGGAGGGTCGCCGGCTCAGGTCTCTGAAGGCAAAGCACTGCTGACACCCCTTCCTCCCCAGAGTTCCACACCTGCCACATCCCGTCCTCTCCAGCAGCCTTTTCTCCCGCTGCCTCCCGTAGAACACGCTCTGCTCCTCCAGGGAACCGGAGCTGCCGTGCTCCCCACCCGAGCCCCCTGTCCTCCGGCCGCCGTCCCCGCCATCTCCGGGCACCGCAGCGGGGGATCCCTGCGCTGACCGCTTCAGGCCACTCTCGGTGGACCCTGCTCCCCGCCTGCCTCCTGCCGCCCGCTCTGCCCGCTCTGCCTGCTCCCCCGCCAGACGCCGCGGACCCGGAGCCAGGACGCGCTCCCTCGGGCCCTCGGCGGACTCTGAAGCCCCTCGGGGAGATCGGCCGCTTCGCGGTGCCCGCTGCCTGCCTACCAAAGAGGAAAATCTGTCCGTGCCTGCCCCTGCCCTGTTCGCACGGGACGACACCGGAGCCGCGGAGGCCGCGGCCAGCCCCCTCCCCGTGCAGCTGCACTGGACCGGCCACTCGCCCGCAGCTCCACGCGGAGGGGACCGCTGGACTCTCAAAGTCCGCTCCCCAGCCACGAGAGCCCGGGAGGCACGCTGCCCGTGCTGCACACAGAGCACGAACGAGCAACTGTGTGATGGGAGGGGGCGGGGGACCCCGAGACGCTGGTGGGGGCGCCGCGGGCAAGCCACGGACCCAGACGTGCTCGCGCTTTGCCTCCCTTTGCTGGTTTCTGACTCCAGGCCACGAAGGCGAGGTGTGGCGGGCAGAGAACCAGGGCAGCCGCCACCTGCATGGAGGGCGTGGGGCCGGGGGGGCAGGGAGCCCCCAGACTCGGGCCTGCACCAGCCGACCCAGAGGGAGCGCAGCCCGGGGCACATCCTAGAGCTCGGGGCGTCTCCGCCCGCCAGAGAGCACGCAGGAGGGAAGCTGAACAGTCCGATCTGAGTTCCACTCACACGCAGGCCCTAAGCTGTGACGTGCCTCGGGGCGCGTCCGGGACGGAAGGCCCTGTCCTCTACACCTGCACCTGCGCACACACGTGCACACCTGCGAATGCTACACAGGAGCTCACACGAGCGCAAATGCTCGCACACGCTCACGCACTCACACATTCACTCCTGGCTCATACACTCCTGCCGTCTGCAGGTTTGCACAGCTACACACATTCACACACCCACCGGTGCTCACACATGCTCACACACTTACACACTCACACACAGTCACTCCAGGCTCACACTCCTGCCGTCTGCAGGCTTCCACGGCTACACACATTCACACACCCACTGGTGCTCACACACTTACACACTCACAGTCACTCTGGGTTCACACTCATTCCTGCCGTCTGCAGGCTTCCACGGCTACACACATTCACACACCCACCGGTGCTCATGCATGCTCGCACACTTACACACTCACAGTCACTCGAGGCTCACACTCACTGTCCACATTCAGTCACTCCAGGCTCACACTCACTCCTGCCGTCTACAGGCTTGCACGGCTACACACATTCACATATCCACCAGTGCTCACGCATGCTCACACACTTACACACCCACACACATTCACTCTGGGCTCACACTCACTCCTGCCGTCTGCAGGCTTGCACGGCTACACACATTCGCACACCCACCAGTGCTCACACATGCTTGCACACTTACACACATTCACTCCAGGCTCACACTCCTGCAGTCTGCAGGCTTGCACAGCTACACACACCCACCAGTGCTCACACATGCTCGCACACTCATGCATGCCTCCATATTCGCATACACCTCTGTACTCACCTTCACATGTGTCCACGCTGTGCTCACACTCACACATGCCTGGACTCTCACACTGCACAGCCACACACAACTTGCACACTCCAGGCTCACAAGGAGATGCACATACTTGTACACTCCAATATGCTCACACATGCACCTCTGCACACTCACATTCACATGCACTCACTCGTACACACATCCATGCTCACACTTGCACACATGTTCACATTCACACGTGCTTACACACTCACGCACATGCTAGTGAAGACTCACATACACACTCATTTGCGCTCACACACTTGCGCACGCTCACATACTCATCGTGGATTTACCACTTGCTCTGGTGTGAGGTGTCCCGTGGGATCTCGAGGGTCAGCACCAAACAGAACGAGGACAGGCCCGTCGCAGCAGCTACGTGCACGCAGAGCTCCCCGGCACGAAGGCTGCCGCCCCCCCACCGAGGACCTGGCCCTTCGTCTTCGGGCGTCTCGATGGTGCGCCGTGCTGATCCCAAAGTGCCTCAGATGGTAATAAGTACACTTCATTTCTCTCCAAACGTGCGTTTTATTCAGTTCACGGATGAATCCCATTAGCATATCATTGTGGCTGATTAAATATGCCTCACGTAAATTTACATGTCAAAACACGCCGAACTTCCACAGACAGACGAGGCTGCCAGGCGCGCGTAAGCAGCTTCGCGGGAAAGCCCGCTCGGAACAGGAGGGCTGAAGTTTAAATTCGCGAGGACCACCAGGTAGCCGCGGAGGCGGGAGAGAGCGGGTGTCACTCGTGCGTGAGGGGAGGGAGCGAATGCAGACGCTCGCCTCTCTGTCTCCGACGAAAAGCTCCTGACGGGAGACTCCCCGTCTGCGCCCGAGGCTGTCACGCTGTCACGTCAGATGAGCTCATCAGGTGATGGAAATTCGGCCTCTGATCCGGGAGAGGTCCCTGGGCACTCAAGTCGAGACTGTTTCAGAGAGATTATATTATCTTCGACAGCAGGATTAAATTAACATGGGAATGACTTCTACTAGAGGAAATTCTTTTGTTAAACATGTGCTAATGTTTATTATGCACAACATTTTCTTATCGTAAGTGATCTCCTTTGACGTCCTTTTCATTTGTTCATTGGTTTCTGACATTCTTTTCAGAAGGGAGCAAAATCCCGAGGATGAAAACTAGATTGTGAGCGTTGATGGAAAGCCTTCACTGAATTCCTCTAAGAGCAATGACCATGGGTTTTGTGGTTGATTTGGTGGAAATTTTTAAAATGATGAATGCTGTGAAGTTTGGTTCAGCCATTCACGGCCAGAAACACTTCCCGGGGCAGCCGTGGGTCTCTGTTGTCCCGGGGAGGGCGTCGTCCCTTCTCGGTCACTCATGGGGGGTCTCCTGGAGAGAACCTGTCCCAGCAGCACAGCTGGCCAGCCACACCGCCCTCTCGAGCCACCACGTCCCCTTGGGGCCACGCTTCCCCAGGCTGCTGCCAGCCAGGACAGAGGGTGTGGGCCGAGAGGGCCTGAGACCGCCTGTGTCCGCCTGACTCACGCCCCTGCCCCCCTTTGTGCCGTCCGACCCCACCCATGCTGGCTTTTCAGCTCCCGCAGGGGTGCGTCACCGGTCACAAACACAGCTCTGCCCTTTCATCGTCACCATCTCGGGGGGTGGGTTACTCTTCCAACCACGAACAAGGTCAATGGAAGTGATTTTCACAGACTGACCCAGAAAGGGGTCTGCGGCTGGGGAGAGGTGTGGTCGCTTGTGAGGGAATTTCAGAGAGCATAAGGGCGTGACACAGGCTTCAAACCAGCAAGGGTTTGGAAAAGCTCACAGCGGGGCAGACGCCGCAGGAGAAACTGACCGAAAAGTGCCTCGGGGCTCAGAGGGGCTGCCGCGGCTCCGTCTGGGGCTTCATCAGAGGAGCACGGGAAGCGGGGAGGCCCTGCCTCTCCTCTCGATGCTGCTTCGGCGCAGAAGCTCTACGGTGTAGTCAGCGTGGAGAGCGAGCGGGAAGAGGGAACAGGCTCAGGGCCGCCCGCACACGAGAGCACTGCAGGGGACGGGCAGCAGGACACCACAGAAAACAGACTCTCTCAGTGCCTCATCATAAGTCATTCAAGAGATTCAGTTTGATTAACATCGTAAAACAAAAGAATTTAAACAGAACAGGCATGTTCCAGAAAGCTGCATATAAGTTTCTTTTCGCGCGAGCAGGGTTTCAGCCTGTTGAGGAGATTTAGGGAAACCCCCGAGCGAGCGTGGACGCCCGTACGACTCCCTTCGGAATCAGGCTGTGAGGGGACACGCATCTGGGCTGCACATGAAGTGGGGTGGCCACAAGGGACGACGTGGGGACTGCTCTCGGGCACCCCCCGGATCTTTCCTGGGTGCGTGCCGGGGCGGGGTTGCTCCCGCAGAGAAAGCCAGCGCGGAGACGCACCTCCAGAGGGACTGGGGTCGCGGGGGGGGGGGGGGGCGTGCACGGAAGGGAGGGAGGAGGAGACACCACCGACCACCGGACCTGCCTTCGCGGGGGAGGGCGCTCCAGGGCAAGCACGCACCCTCTCCCAGGATGCAGTGTTCCTCCAGCCAACGCGTCCCAACGCCCCTTCGTGCCGCACTCCGGCGGGTGCCTGCCTCGGCGGGGACACCTTCCCTCCCCACACAGCGGTGTCGGCTCCCGCAACCTGCGAGCCCCAGCCCGCCGGCGGTCGCTCCCCCTGGGCCCCAGCGGGTCTCTGTCACAGACGCTCCGCAGTACGGGCGCTCGCAGCCCACCGGCTGCCACTTCCGTGCGCGACGGTGCCATGTCTGTCTCCTCGCCAGACAGAGGACAGAGGGCCCTGCCCGCGCCCCGGGGTCACGGGAGGCAGGCGCCCGGTCCGTCCACAGCCAGCGCGTGAAGTCCTGCAAGAACTGCTTTGTAAGAGTCACTCTTGCGCTCATTTTCAACAGAACCAAGCTCCTGCCGGGCGCCCAGGGCGGGCTCAGCCATCAAAACCCTTCTAAGGGTCCCTGGGCTCAGCGAGGGGACACTTCCGACCCACCGTTCACCGGCCGAATCTCGGGTCAGTTCTCCATAAAACGAAGTCAGCCGGAGGAGGGTTGTGTCACACGGACTTCTCGCCCGATTCTCCGGTGACATTGCTAGCCCCGCTGTACTTCGGCTGCTGCATTTTTTTTTTAAGTTCATGGTCCCTGCTTTACTTTCATTTGGTCACACACACTTTTTTTTTTCAGTGTTCCAAGATTCATGGTTCACGCACCACACCCAGTGCAGTTCTGGGAAGGTGCAAGACGAGAAAGGCCGTTGCCAAGGGCAGCCAGCGCGGTGGAGCGGAGGACCCGGGTGGAGGTGGGGACAGGGGTCCTGTCCCAGCCGTGCTGCCCACGAGTGCACACGGCCCGCCCCACTTGGTACCTGACCGGGCAGCACGGGAAGACTGCCCACACTTGCATCCCTGCCAAGTGTGAGCGCTCCCTGGGACCGACGGCAGGAAACCCCGACGCCGAGCTCGGCTGGAGTGGGAGCAGTGCTGGGCGGCCAGGGGGGGGCTGAGGCCCTGCTTCTTGTGGGCAGGACGCGCCCCGAGGGCTCCTGCGGCTCCCGTGGCCCCGCTGGCCTCGTCCAAACCCAAGCAGGGAGACTTTCTCGGCGGAAAGCTCCAGTCTTGCAAACCCATGGCGCCGCACGTCAGGGTTTCCTCACGGTGTAAACGATCGGGAGCCGGTCACAGGGACGAGAACACAGCCCAGTGCGCTGGGCGGCACCGCTGACAGCTTCAGGCCCACCGCGCTCGTCCACGAGCCGCCGCTGCAGCCGGAGGGTCTTAGCAAGCTCCCAGCCCACGGCTCGGGACGCACACGTGGGGCCAGGCCGTGCTCCCTCAGGGGCTCCTGGGGGGACCGTCCTGCCGCGGCCAGCTCCTGGGGTCCGCCGGCCAGCCTTCCCTCTTCTCTGCCCCCTCGTGATGCGGGCTTGGCCCGTGTGTCCCTGTCCTCACGTGGCAGCTCCCTCTCCATGACCAGGACCCATGCCAACCCCGTACGATCCCCTCTTGACGTGATGACATCGACAGAGTCCCTTGTTCCAAATATGGCCGCCTCTCCGGCCCTGGGGTTGGGACCTGGACGTGGCTCTGGGGACAGCATTCTACCCACAGCAGGCGGTGACCCCAGCCGTCGCCCCCGCGAGCCCAGCTGCTGGACGCGGCCCGAGCACTATCTTCACGTCCGCGTGAACGGCCCGAGGAGAGGCCGCGTCGCCCTCGCGGAGAAGGGAGGCCAGGTCGTGCGCTCCAGGCTCGTGCTTCCGAACCACGTGGCCTCACAGCCTCTGGGGGCTGACGTTCCTGACGCCAACGGGGGACACTGCCCACGTCCCTGCGGCGTGAACCGACAGGGGCTCGGCTCGGCCGGGGCAGGGCCGCCGGGCCCGACAACAGCCGCGTGGGAGAGTGAGGGATGGGACCTGCCCCCCGCTCTGCTTAGAGATGCGCGCCCGCCCTGGCCACGGCTCACGCACACACGACCGAGACGCCGAGAACCACGGGGGGACCTAGGTTGTCGCGGGACGAAACCAAGGGCAGCTCGCCACACACGCGACAGGAGCCGGTCCCAGCCCACCTCAGCCACGGCTCCTGCTGCGGCCGCCGCGTGTCCCGGGGGAGCGGGCTGCCACGCGCGAGCCTGTGCGGGGACGCGGCCCACAGAGCCAATCCCCTCCGGGCGGAAGCCGCTCCGAGGACAGGGCGGACCACGCCGTGGCCGCCGCGCCACAGTGGGAGCTCGGGCCCACGTCTGCGGGGTTTCCAGAGAACGTTCTGGCTGCGGACCCAGAGGAAGCGGGTGCCTGTAAACCATCCCAGGGACCAGACAGTTCCTGAGAGAAAGTGGAGGCCACAGGGCGGGGGGCATTGGGACCACGGGAATGGGCTGCATCCTCCTCCCTCCTGGGCACACGGGGACAAGCCGCGGGGACTCCCCACCAAGGCCCCCACGTTCCCTGCACCCCCAACAGGGCGGTCTGGGCCCAGCAGCGGCCGGGGTCCGGGGCCTCATCCCTCCGATTCTCCCCCCACCCCAGAGGGCAAGACCCGAGCAGACCTGGGAGGGACGGCAAGAGTGGGGGCCTCCGCCTTACATGGCCTTGTGTGCTCGCATCCGGGCCTAGTGCGCCGTGAGCAGGCGCGGCGGGCCGGGCGAGGAAGGGAGCGACTTGCGGTGACCGGTACGGCCAGCACGGTCCCGGGAGGCACAACCACCATGCTTCCGTCGGCAAAGCACCTGACAGAGCTGCGGTCTACACAGACAGAGCTGCTGTCTACACAGAGAG
>CM052887.1:92645003-92660190 GCA_028534135.1 Potos flavus | reverse complement strand
CCCGTCCCCTGTCCCCCCACCAGTACCTGCCCCACCCCCACACGCAGGGTCAGACAGGTCTCTCGACTCTCGTGGATTCATCCCGGGCCGTGCTGAATTGTGTGTCCCCGAACCTCTGTGTTGAAGTTCTAACGCCCAGTGGCTCAGGAGTGGATATACGTGGAGACGGAACCTTTGAAGAGGGGATTAGGTTAGAACGAGGTCACGTGGGTGAGCCCCAAGCCAGCCCGACCCGTGTTCTCCCTCCAAGAAGAGGAAATTTGGTCACATAGCCACCAGGGGTGTTCACAGAGAGAAAAGACCAATGAAGACCCAGGGAGAGGACCAACGTCTGCACGCCCCGGAGGGAGGAACGCCCGCCCCCATCCCGGACGTCCTGCGCCCAGAACGGAGAGCAGTCTGCTGTGCGCGCCCCCAGTCTGTGGTCCTCTGCAGCTGGGGCCCGAGCCACCACGCGCTTCCCAGATGCCAGCCTGCGAGCCGACCAGCCGGGCACCGTCCACATGCCGCGGATTTTCCTTGGGAGTTCGCCTGACCGTGAAACGTCAGAACTGCACAATGGTCCTCGAGTGTTCCAGACGCGGGAGACCATCTCCGCCCCGAAGGGGTTCATTCATGTCTTCGTAGATGGACACGAGGGTCCGACCGAGGGGCCAGCTTGCTGCTGGGGCTGATTCTCGCGACGCACATCTGGACCACAGCACTCTGGACCACGTGCACCAAACACTGGCCTTATGTGGCTCGGCGCACGCATCCCACGCGGGAGGACAGCCTGGTCACCGGCTGCCGCCCCCCAAGTGGCTCCTTCAGGTCGGTCGGTGTTTCCGGAGTGGCCCAGTGGCCAAGCTCTGCAAGCTTCTGTCCCTTCCTTGCTCCCCACCCGCACATCTTTGAAGTCTCCAAAGACCGCTCGAAAACCAGAACGCCACTTCTAATCTTATTTTCTGCGTCTGAAGTGGGTCTTATGAGCCCCCACTCTTTTTTATTTTAGTCAGTGTTGGATTAGTGAATTCCAAACTAGCTTAGGCACATTGCTTAGTGACCTTTCTCTTCGCTGCATTTTTTAGAAGAAACCAACAAAAGACAACAATAGTAACCTTTCTATGTTCATTATCATAAGCTGCGCTGACCTTAAGAAGGAGTCCGGCAGCCTCAGGTCCCGGCACTTCATGGCGGCCCGGACGCCAGACCTGTTTCCTCCCGTCGGAAATCCGGCAGCTTGTGGGGAGGAAGGGAAATCGCCTGTGCTCACATCTCTGCTCCGGCTCCGCCTGTGTCCCTGGAGGCGGGCAGCGCTTGCAGAGCGCGTCTCCTACTCAGATGCCCCCAGCCATCGAGTGCATCACCACTGTTGCAGGGAGAACATTTGGTGGAGCGGAGGCTCACACTTCTGAAACCAGTCTTCGGAGATGAACTCAGTCACATGGAAGTGAAATTTACATTTACGGGCTTGAGAGACATGGTTTATAAAACCTTTGGGAATCAAACATTGTCGTGAATTTTCTAAAGATGAGAACAAATTTAGGGAGAGCAGAATGCGAGGGGATAAGTCCCTCCCGTACAAGCTTGTAGTATTATATGATTCTGGAAATTAAATTGTCAGCAAAGTGATAGGATTTGCCTGTTTCTCTGTCTCAGAGAAATATAATGTAAAGGGGCAGCAAACTTGGTGAAAACCAAGGTCGATGTTTTTAATTACCTTTCCCCTGTGTTAAGTAAGGTCTCATTCCCAGCAAAGAAACGCATGCAGCCCTTTACAGACACACAGATGTTGACTAACTTTGTACCTGCCACTAAGAGGAACAGCTGCCGGCCGTGGAGGCGAGAACAGAAACCTGGGTTCCATTAAGTGCTGTCCTCAGGGCGGCTGCCGTGGCGCGAGGACTCTGTCCCCTCTGTCCTGGGGCCGGACGGGGCGAGTGGACCTTTCCACCTTGCCTCCCCTGGAGGCACCCAGAGCAAGCCTGCAAGCCCACCGAACCCTTGCAGACTTTTCTCAGGCAGAACCATTAGTAACAGTCTCTTTTTGGGTGATAAAATCCATTCTTCACCCCCAAATTGGACACCAGAAGCATTAACAAATAAATTTCTTCTTTTTCCACGGATCCAAGTCACGAGGCGTTCTAAACAAGAAGCTAAAGAGCACTTTCCATTTAGACCTAGTTTGTTCTGGCTCCGTATAGATTTTCTGGAAGTCACTGAAACGAGATACCTCAGCCGGGTTTTACAAGGTGCTGACAAGTCTCCTATAATGATAGGACAGTAGCAAATGATGTTTGCAGTTTATAGAATTGTAAATGGAGTTGGCTGATTAAGTCAGCAAAAGTGATGAAATTAATAGATACTCTCAAAGTAATTAGACAAGCAAGCTATTCTTAAAAAAAAAAAAGAGCGTGGAGAAATTTTATTCCACTTTATCAATGACCTCAGAAGTACCGCGTGGGGAGGGGAGGCGATAAGCCCGGATGAAACGCCGCTCCCCCCACCAACAGAGGCCCTCGCCGTGGAGCACAGGCAGACCGAGTGAGGCCTCTTTCCTCCCTGGCTTCGCCTTCCAGGGCTGTGGTCAGGGTCCCGCCGACGGGGCTGCTGAGCCCCAGACATCTCATGTCCTGGGGGCCGGGAGGCCGAGGTCCAGGCGCGGGCAGGGCGGGGTCCTCCCGGGGCCGCTCTCCCTCCCCGCGTCCTCACACGGCTGTCCGTCTGTGCTCTGACCTCCTCTTCCTCTCCGGACCCCAGTCGTCAGTCACCCCGGATCAGGGCTCACCCTCGCGAGCTCACTCGACCGTAATTACCTCTCCCGAGACGCTACCTCCAAACACCGTCCCGCCAGAAGTTAGGGCTTCAGCCTAGACTGTGGAGAGGACGCAGTCTAGCCCACAGCATGACCTGGACCTCACCCCTTCCTGCTGTGTCTCCTCGTCACCGGGATGCTCCCCCTGCCAGACGGCCTGCGTGGGCCGATAAAGCCCCAGACGCCCTGGCCGGGGCGGGACCTGCGCCCTTCACCTGGCGTGCCAGGACGGGGGACCCACGGCTCGCGCTGAGCCTCTCCGTAGGGAGGGTTGCAAAGGCCCGGCGCCTCAGCTCGGTTTGGGACTGTCTGCGAGTTCCCTTCTGACCCGGGGGCTCCGTGGACCGGCGGGGTCCTGCTGGGCTGCTCCGCCCGCCTGTCCGGCTGCCCAGTCCCTGGCGTCCGGCGCCCGGGCGTCCTGCGCTCTGCCCCAGCCCAGCCCTGCGATCCCAGAGACACCTCCCTGAGCAAGTGCTGGGCTCTGTCACCTGCCAGCACAGGTCTTTGTCCTTCGTGACCTTGTCTTCACTCATTCGCTCGGCCCTAAGCTCCTAGAAGGCGAGACAGGGCGAGGAGACTCTGTTGGCTCCCTCCTCCGGATTCGCGTGCGTTTGCTCTGAGCCTCGTGTACCACATGGTGATTTGGGTTCTTTCTTCATCCGTTCGTGCATTTGCTGGCCTGGGGTCACTAGGCTTTGTAGGTACCAGCCACGGCGCTCGGAACTCAGGACGCAGAGTGACAAAGTGATTGCCACCGAGAGGGTTCGCGCCCATCATGTCTCCTTGCCGCCACCACACGACAAGCTTTTTAAGGGCGGGGACCCAATCACACGAATCCCTGCACGCTCCCCAGGCACTGCCCGTGCCTCCCGTCCTTCACCAAGTCGCCGTTCGCAACAGCTGCTGCTTGAGTGAGCGAGCAAGTGACCAGGGGCAAGGCCGGCACTGCCTCCGTGAGGGATGTCAGTCCCGGGGGCGCTGGCCGAGCGGGTGCTGTGGGCGCCGGGCCATGGGCACCGCCGGGCCCCCAGAGCAGGGTCCCCGTGACAGCAAGTCAGCGAGGAGATGCGGCCCCCACTCCAGCGCTGAGAAGAGCCGGCTGAGCCGGCGTTGGCCATGGGAGCTGCCGCACGGACCCGCGGCCCCTGTCTTGACTCGGGGAAATGGCAGGAAATGTCGTGTCTTAGAATGACTCTCAGAGTCTTCCTTCGTCTTCTCTCTCGACACCCGAGTCCCCGCGTTTGGACGGTTTAGCTCACGGCGGAAGGACAGTTCCTTCTCTGAAGTCCCAACGCGTCCACGGGTCCCGTTCACCCCGTGGCTCCTCGCCGAGGACATCGCGGCTCTGGATGCGGCTCCCGTCGGGGGACCCCGAGGCCTTTCCCGTGGGGCACAGGGTCCACGCGGCCTCAGGTGACAGTCTGGCCATCGGTGCCTGTGTGACAAGCAGTCCCGTCAGGGGCAGCAGCCCTCCGGCCAGCGCCTGCCCTCGCCCAAGAGGGGCCGGGAGGCCCGTGCGGACCATTGCCCTGAGAGCCCCTGACAGGATCTTCGCAGGAACACGAGTGGTTTCGTGGGTGCGGCCGGACGTCCCGTGGCCACCAGGATACTGAGGCTCGAACAGTTTCCAGACCGTCTGTGGTCTTCACTTTAAACGCCTCATTGCATCGAATTGCACCAGCGGACCAGAGGGGCCGAGCTGCCGTGTCCCATGCGCAGCCACTAGCCACACGTGGCCACTTGAAGTAAACGTGCGGGCCTTCCCCCAGACTGGCCACGCTCCCAGGGCTTTGTGGCCACGTGTGGACAGACGACTGCACGGGCCGGGCCGGCGTCGACGGGGAAACGTCGTGTCAGCAGCAGGAGGCCCCCAGACGGCCATCGGCGACACTGCGGTCAGGCGTGGGGCCTGCGGCCCCAACACAAAGCCCTGCCTCCGAGGAAGCTGGGCAAGGACGCATCCGTACATTTAAATTACACTCAGGAATATAAAACAGTAAACAGAAGGAGAAGACAAAATCTACAGTAAGTACTGAAAGAACGTCAGCTGCGAAGGCCAGAGATGCTTCCCTGGGCAGTGAAGTCCCAGCAGGGCCTTGTCTCGTTGGGTTCTTGTCGGGGAACCACACGTCCTCCCCCTTTCTGGTGCTGGCACAGCTGCCCCTTCCCCCTGGAGCCCCTCACAAGCCCTCGCAACCCCCCACGAGGCAGCAGTGAGCGCCCTCCCGCTTCCCCGACTGCGATCTGAGGCTTGGCCGTCTGAGCGGGTGTTTCCGCCCCACGTTCATTTCTTCGGGTCCACGGTCCACCGGCACAGGACGGACAGCACAGGCTCTCGGAAGGAAGGACAGGACTCAGGAGCCAACGGCCTCTAGGATCCCCCGCTAACCCTTATAATGAAAACAAAACACATCGCCCCTCGGGCTCACTCACCCGGAGACACGGTGACTGCGCGTGTCCTGCCGGGAGAGGCGACCTTCGTGTCTGGGGCTGGACGCTTCGCAGATGGCCTTTCCCACACGGTCTGAGCCGACTCTGCTCTATCTTCATCTGGCAGAGGCACGTGCCGGGGAAGCGGGACGGGAAGGAGTGGGGGGCGTGGTGCTCTGGGAGGAGAGAGCAGAGGCGTGGCCCAGACCTCAAGGGCCCCTCGTCGTGGTCCCTGCGACCAGCACAAAGCAGCGGGTCAGCTCCTGTTCGCCCTCTGCCGAGGGAGGCCGAGGGAGGACGAGGGGTGCGCAGGAGCCCACCTGCGGTCCCGGACAGGCCTGGCCCGAGCTGCCCGGCTTCCCAAAGCAGAGGAGCCAGGAGCACAATGCCAGGCCCAGAGCGGAGGCCTTCCCTGTGACGCGCGAGCCAATCGGGTCATGCTGGCCGCCCCACGGGGCACTCGCGAGCTTGGGCACGGGGCCGGCGCGGAGCTCGGCTGGCGGGTGCTGCGGGGTGGCCGGGCTGTGTGGCTTCTCGTAGCTTGGCCGTGGGAGGGAAGGAGCACAGGCGAAATGAGAAAACCACATCTCCGTGCAGAGACGTGTGCATCGACATGAGGTGACCCTCATCAGGGCAATCCGATCCAACCCACACGTTATTCTCGGTCGTATTGTTGAAGGATAGTCTGTACCTTACAGAGTTTGTTTTGCCTGAACTTGAGTACATGCAGGAGAAGCGAGGTTTCATTGGGTGGATTTCCTGGGTGCACCGGGAGTGAGCGTGTTGAGTCTGTCCTGGCGTCGGGCAGGGACGCCGCGTGCCCAGGGGCGAGCCCTGAGCCGGGAGCCCACGGGCGGCTGCTGCCTTCACGGGCTGAGAGCTCCTTCACAGGCTTTCTGGGGGTCGGGAAGCCCGTGGGAGCTCTCGTCCCGAAACCTTGGGGTTGCTGCCCTGTGGGATTTGGGATCAGGGCTCCAGCTGTTGGCGTGCATGTAATAAATGCCGATTGAATTGAGGCGGCATTTTTATCTCCCAAATGTGGCCGGACTGGTGAAAGTACTCCCCGGGGGCCGGCAGGCCTTGGGAGGGTCGGGGGGGAGAAAGTGGAATAGAGAGCACAGAGGTAGCGCTCGGCGTCCTTCGGTTGGGAGCCTGACCGTGCAGAACGAGGGACCCGCTGAGGGCGGGAGGCGCCGCCGTCGGGGCAGACGCGGCTCGGAGGCGGGGCGGGCCCGCGCGCCCTCTCAGGACGTCCCCCAGGCTCCCACGGCTCGCGCTCCCGCCAGGGATCCCACGCCGGTGCTCCGTCAGCGCGTTTGTGTTTTGTTGATTTTAAGGCTAGAAATACTAGGAAACGGCGCTGTGCTTCTTGCTGAAATAAACTGGGGAGGAAAGAATGGTTGGTTGTAATTGCGCCCGGAGAGCCGGCTCAGAGCTCAGCGCGGGCGTCTGCCCTTCGGCCGTGCGAGCAGTTTTCCCCCTAGAAGCAGAAGATCGTTGGTGGCCTGTAGCAGAGTATTGCTGTGTTTGAAATATTTAAAGAGGCTGAAGACAGCATTGATATATTAGGTCTATTCTGCTGGTTTCAAAGAAATACTCCCCACACTATTCTGTAATACCGTGAGCCCGGCAGTGAATGATTCAGGCGCATCTCTGGCGCACACTGTAGCCCGCCGGTGACCTCGGGGCGCTGAGATCGCATCCGTGCGTCCCGAGGCCGTGACACGCGCTCCTCGGGGAGTCCTGGCTGGGTGGCCCGGGAGGGGGACCTGGCCGGCCTCCTGGGACTTCTCCCGCTGGCCAGGGGGATTTGGGGGCTCTTCCTCTGGCTGCAGCCCCTCCCTGCAGTCCCGCCATCTCCCGCCGGCCGTGGGAGCCCCCGGCAGCCGTCCTCGCGGCTGGGAGCCTCCGCGTTCCTGGGTCGGGCAGATGGTTCAAGTGGGGTCTTCCCTGCACGTGTTCAGGGAGGTTTCCTGCCAGGCTTCTCTTCCAAAGCTGCCTGCTCCTGCGCGGTACGTCTTGGGAATTACTTCCCCGAGGGGGCGGGAAGGGAGGCGCCCACGGCGGGCGTGTCCGCTCCGACCCACGCAGGGGTGGCCTTGCCGGTCTTCTCCCCGCAGATGCTGGTGGCCCCATAGACACGACTTTCCTAATTTCCTCAAGTCCTGCCACCTAGAAAAAAAGAAGTGTTTTCCTCTGCACCCCGGGGCTTCATCGGCACGCGCACGGGAGCACGGATGTGGGGAACCTGCTCTTCAGAGAAATCGGAGTCTGTTATGTTCGGTGGACGATCTCGTGAGCAGACCATCACGCTCGCGGGAAAGGGGTTGGTGCTGACACTCGGGAAACGGAAGCTGCAGTGCCTGGCCCAGCCGAAGCCCACTGCCTCGGCGAGCTTCCCGAGAGCCGAGCGAGCAAGATGAGGAGGGGGGTGACCCGGGCCCGGGGGCCCCGCCCGGAGCGGGGAGGGGCTCGCGGGGGTGCACCTGCCTCCCTCCTCCACGAGGAACCCTCCTGTCCGGGCCCTCCCTTTGAAGGGGGCCGCGTGGGTGACACAGAAGATACTTTGTAATGCTTCCTAAATGAAGAAGGGAAAGGATCTTCTTATTTCTGTTCATTCTTAAGTCGAGGTGTTTGCCGTAATGAACCCCAGACTCCCGAGCGCTATCTGAAGAGACTGGGAACCGCGCAGAGGCTGATCCCCTTGACCCGGGGCCCCCAGGCTCGGGGACTAGCTTGTTTTCCTCCTTCCTCGGGCCCTCGCTTCAGCACAGTTTGGGTGGGACCCTCCGCCGCCGAGGGTGGAAAACGCACTCTCCTGCTTTGCCTCCGCAAGGCCTCGCGGTGCTGCCCCATCCCAGCGGCGGCGCCTGCAGCGTTGGGGCTCACAACGCTGGGTCTTATTAACACACACAAACAACGCAGCGAGGCTGAAGGACGAGCTGTCACAGCCTCCCTCCCTGGAAAACACCGGGTTGGGGGGGTCCTTAGGAGGCACTCAGATTGGCCTGGGGCTGTGTTTACGGGCCCTCCCTCCTCCGTCCGTCCGGGCAGGTGGCCTGGCGGAGTCCTGCCGTCCGTGTCTGCGGTGCTCTGCCAGCAGCACTGTCCCTCTGGGGGAAATACCAGAGAACAGACAAGGCTCCTTTCAGCAGCTGCCCCTTGTCCCCACGACTGGGCGGAGGGGACGGTGGTGCCGACCCCGGCCCTCGGCCCGCCCCGCCCTGCTCCCCGCGAGCGTGCGTTGCCCATCTCCATCCCCTGTGCAGAGGGTGTGCAGGAGGAGGCGGGCGTGATGCCCTCCGATCCCCTCTCCTTGCACGTGTGTCTCTGGCACGAGAAGGAGGCTCAGCCCAGCTCCTGAGGGCCGGAGGGTCGGGGGCCGCAGAGCTGCCGTGTGGCCCCGACGAGCACCTCCCGCGGCCCAGCGGGGCTGGTGTCCATGTCCTGGGCACTCAGCAGCTCCGTTGGAAACCGTGCGGCCCCGTGGCCATGGACCCGCGTCGGCGTGGCTTCCCCGGAGTGCCCTCCTCCCACGGCGTGGGTGTGCATCTGTCCGTGCGTCGCCCGCGGTCTCTCTGGTTCCTGTTAACACGACGGGTGACAGCCTGCTCGTCACGGAGAACTTCTCTCCACCGAGGGCAGGAGGACGCGGTCCATTGAGAAATACAGGAGAACTCTCATTTTCTCTAAGAAAGTGATTTTCACCGTCAAAGAAGGGACACAAAGTGGGTCTGCACTTGACAACTCGGGGAAAGTTGTCTTTCCAGGCGTAGGAGGAGTGAGGTGGGAGGGCGGGGAGGCGGGACGAGCTCTGCGAGCAGGAGCTCGGGAGCCCGCAGCGCTGCAGGGGTGAGCCGAGACCGCCTCGGGCCCCTTCCCCGCCCGCTGCCCTCCCTGCCTCTGACTTGTCGGCCTCGGCTTCCCTGAGTCTAGGAAACCAGGAAGGACGGGAATGGCTGGGTAACGTGCTCCCCGCCAGCCCCAGGGGTGCCCCCGCCGACCGCTCTCCCGCTCCCTCTGTGACCTGCCCCCCGGCCAGCTCGCCCGCACCGCGCACCCGCCAAGCTGGGCCCACGGAGCCCGGTGTCCTGCTGCCCTCGGGCCAGCAGGTTTGCTGGGGGAGGATGGAGAGGCAGGATAGTGCCCGGCACCGGGCTCCTGCCGGGGACCGCAGCCCCTCACCCCCCCGCCCGTGCCTCTGGCTCGCCGAGCCTCACCCCTATTAAACCACTTCCAAAGAGATGAGACAAACCGCACTGTGCGAAACCTGTCCTAACGACCGAGATCACCTCTTTTAGAAGGTTCAGTGCGTTAGCAGGAAGCACCACCATCATTCTGGCAGAAATTTTGGTTTGTGGGTATGTGTGTGCATGTGTGTGTGCGCGCACGTGTGCATGTGTATTTGTGTGTGCGTGCATGTGTATTTGTGTGTCCATGTGCGTGTGCATGTGTGTGCATGTGTATGTGTGTGCGCGTGCACACGTGCGTGCATGTGTATTTGTGCATGTGTGTGCGAGTGTATTTGCGCGTGCATGTGCATGTGTGTGTACATGCGCATGTGTGTGCATGTGTATTTGTGTGCATGTGTGTGCACACGCACTGTGTGCATGTGTATTTGTGTGTGTGCATGTGCGTGTGCATGTGTGTGCACGCGCACGTGTGTGCATGTATGCATGTGTGTGCGTGTGTATTTGTGTGTGTGTGCATGTGCATGTGTGTGTGTGTGTGTGTGACTGGTATATGAAGGAAATATTTGTAGGATGGAGGGAGGGGCCCTGGCTTCCTTCCACGGCTTCAGACACAAATGCAGGAACCAGGTGTGCCCTGAGGGATCGTGCCACGTGGCGTGGGCACGCAGGGGAGACGCGGGCAGGGTGCTATCTTCTTGCTCCCATTTTAGGGCCCAGGAAGTTAAACCATTTCCTGTAAATAACTTTTTTGGGGAAAACTTAGCATGCGTACAACTTGGGAGTTTTAGACGGTGACGGTCTTGGGCCCAAGTCAGGACGGTTTCTTACCTACCTTTCCCCCGTGTTCCCCTCCTGACGCCCGCCCTCGTGCCCTGGGGGCTGCAGGCTGTGTCTTCGGTTCCTTTCGGTCCAACGCGCTGCTGTTACCGACAGTGTCGGCAGGAGGCGGCCTGGGTTAGCGCCTTCGGGAATTTGCCGGTGTTTGTCCAGGAGCATCACGCAGACTGCCCGGTCGTCCCGGGGGGACTGGCTCACGGCCACGGTCAGACGGACGGTCCGCCGTCCTCTGCTCTGATGGGCGATGGCTTACCTGGGCCTGGACCTTCCTGGGGGGTGGGACCTGCTTGGTCTTGGTTTGCTTTGCGGGGTCTGCAGCTTCGGAGAAAGGAGAGGGGGACAGACGTCCTCCGTGTCGCTGAGGTGAGGACACGCGGTCGGGCCCTCCCCACGGTGTGCACAGACCCGTCACGTGCCCGCAGGACCACGGGCAGACGGAGCGCCGAGCACGCGTGTGCCTGAATGAGACGCAGCCCGCCGGAGGCCACGGCCCCGTGGGTCGTGGCAGAGTCTTCACGGACAGCCGGGGCGCTCGGCGGTCTTTCACCGCAGAGACTGCCTGACCTGAGCTAGAGGCCGCGTGCGCCCGCGGGTGCCGTCCAAACCGCCGGATGCTGTGCTGAACGGGCATCGCTGGCGAGTGGGTAGGGACTGTCCTGCCCTCGGGAGCTGGTGGCCTCTCTGGATGGAGACAGTAAACCCTCCAGCGACAGTTAAATGTGTGCTTTGAGTTGGGATGGGGGGCCAGCTGGGGGCCAGCAGGGGCGCTGGTGGGAGGTGGGGGCGGGGAGGCCCGCAGGGGCCCCCCGAGGTCGGTGTCCTGTCACTGTGGGCCCAGAGCAGCTGGGGCTGAGGCCGGCGAGAATAGGGTCTGGGTGGTGGCAGCTCTGGGGAAGGACAGCCCGGGGCAGAAGGAGCCGAGTGCTGGCCGGGGAGGGATCACGGAAGGACCCTGGCCGGGGTTCCAGTCCTCTGTCGTTCTCGCACACGACCGCCATGTGGGCCTTAGTCCCCGCGTCCCCACGGTCCAGGCCTCGCAGCTCCCGGCCCCGGGACTCGCCAGCCCCTCGCTGCACCGTGACTGAGATCTGACGGTAGAACACGCAAGCGGCCTCGTGTGTGTGGAGCCGGGGGTGGCGGGCCACCACGGCCCCCTTCCCGTCCCTCTCTGCAGAGCGGCTCGCACGCGGAACCTGAGCCCCGGGACCGGCCCCCGTGCACGCCCCGCCGCGAGGGGGGAGCAGGTTTGAATTCTGCCCGGTGCTGGACCGTGTGCCGCCTTTCAGCGCCGCGTACCTCAAAAAGGGGCCTGGGCTCACGGGGCTTCCCAGCGGGGTCGGCGGGAGGCCTTGCTGGCCGTGTGGGGGGGCCGGCTGGGTTTTCCTGCTCTGGGGACTCAGCCTGACGGCCTATGCGCACATCTCTGGGGTCCGCTCTGGCAATGCCGGCTTTGCGGCGTGGGGGACACACACTCGCTGCCTCGCTCGCAGGAGAAATTACAGAGACGGGCAGGATGGGGCCTGAGAGGCCACAGGGACGGCCCTGAGGGGGACCGGATCCTAAACACGATGCACATTCCCGTCTCGCGAAGGGCCCCAATAGCAGGACTGTGCTCCTTGTCTCTAATCACGGCTGCTGCTTGTCAGTAGCTGTTATTTCCTGCCCGTTCTGAGTGACACGGTGTGATATGTCTAATGACAACTAGAACAAATTCTGGTAATGAGGTCACCTTGGGCCTGTGTTACTGTCTGACTGCTGTTTTCCATAGAAATTATCTGTGAAAGCAGACCACGTGCTCAGAATAACGTCCTCCCCGGGCGCGCGGGTGTCCACGGTGGCTTCGTTAGGGCTTGCAGGACACCAGCAGCCTGTGCTGGCCTCTCCGGTCGAGGCCCAGCGACTGGCCTCTGACTACACAGCTTCTGCTTCATCGCCAGGAGAGTGATTGGTTGTGATTAAGTTACTTCGTTTCCGTTAGATGCAAACTTTTTATGCAGAATGTGTGTAAATGTGTGGTTTAGAAGTAAATGGGGCCCAGAACATACTAATTTTTTTGAAGGGAGTTTTTGGGGGGCACATACTGAGTTTCAGAATTGCAGGGAGGATTATTGTGGGCGAAAGTTTTCGGCGAGGACTCCTGGAGCAAAGGGACGTTGTGGGGACCTGGGTGGATATCATGACGTCCCAGCAAGGAGCCAGGCTCAGGAGGGGCTGCAGACCAGGAGGGGGGTCGGAGGTGCCGGGCGCGAGGGGCGTGAGACCGTGTCTCAGCAGAGAGCTGTCCAGGGGTCCGAGCAGGGGACCGGGTGGCCGGCCGAGGTGCAATCTCCGAGCCCCCCGTGTGCGCCTGGCACAGCCTCGCACCTGCCTCACTGCACCGTTTGATCACGAGGAAGGCGATGGGGCCCGCGGGTGGAGATGTGCCGGCAGGAAAATTGGGCTGGTGGGGGCGCGTGCAGGGGCCCTGGCACTGCTGCCGAGGAGGACAGGCAGATGCGCTGGGGCTGGTGGGGGTCAGAACCCGCGGGGACGTGTTCCTAAAAAGACCGTCCTCACGGTGCCGGTCCCTCGGGGGTGTCGAGGGCGTTGTGCGCCCGAGTCCGGGCCCCGGGTCTGGATGGAGCCGAGCGGGTGGAGGGCGGCCCTGAGTCAGGAGGACCCGGGGGATGGGCTCCTCGTTCGGTGAGCTCACCACCGGGTAGATGCCATGCTCTGAATGACGAGAAGCAAAGGTCTGAGAGAGAGACACACGGTGCTCACGGTCCTCTCCCGGATAACCTCACCGTGCCTTTCTTTCCTTGTCCTGGGCCCTCATGTGCACAGACACAGCTCATGTCTACTCTCGTGCGGCCCCGCGTGAGGCAGGAGGGAGAACCTGGCACCTCGTTCACGTCCCCGCGTCAAGCTGGGAGGGGCACCTCGCGCCGTGAACAGAGACAACACCAGAAAAGTTCCAAACGAGCTGTGTCAGAAACTTCTGGAGGGTTTGTTAAAATAGGGACTGTAATCCCTTTGCCTGCCCTTTACTGCCCCGGGGGTGTGGGGTGCGGCCCCGTATTTGTATTTCTGACAGCTCCCGGGTGACACCCGGCCTAGGGGTGCCCCGTGGAGAACCACCGCTTTGCAAAACCCCAAACTGCTTCATTTGACGAGGGAGCTACAATTAGATGAACTCGAGCCCTTCAGACCATAACTTGAGCCACCCTGAAAGTGCTGTGAATTAATTAACGTGGAAGTGGATCATTCGTGACCCCCGAAGACAGTTTTAGAGCAAGTCTTGCTTTGCGGTGGATGCAGGGCTGGCAAGTGAGGAGCCCAGAGGGTTTCACGGCAGGGAATCGCCGCGTCACTGGGTACGCTCACTTTGTTCCTGATTCGGGAAACTGCGTCAGTAAAAAAAACAAAGAAATGGAACAACTCCTTGGTTAAGTAAAGTAAAAGGGAAAACTACATTTAAAACAGGAAAGAAATTATCATTTTTAAAAAATCTCTTATTCTATGGCTGGAGTCAGATTTTTTGGTATGTTTTAAAAATTTATGGTCTTGGGGTGTCTGGGTGGCTTAGTCAGTTAAGTGAACTACTCTTGATTTCGGCTCAGGTCATGATCTCAGGGTTGTGAGTTCAAACCCCACGTTGGGCTCTGCACTTTGCTTGGAGCTTAATTTAAAAGTAAATAAATAATAAAATAAAATTTATTAGTTGGTTTTATTGACGTGAGTTTCCTCTGCACTAGAATAGAGCTCTTGACCCCCTCGGGAGGTTTCCCCATCCTCCACTCATTACTGTCTCATGGGGTCTCCCTGGATGCCGCTGTCCCACCTTTTCCTCTTCTGAATTTGTATGAAGACCAGGAGAGACAGATGTTCTTTTAAGCTTTGAGGTCACTCTTGGAGGAAGAGCCTGTTTATCCTCTAGACTTTGCTGCAGGGGGAGCGTTTGTGCGCGGTACGGATCTAAACTCTCGGGTTCGAAGACAAGTCTCCAGGCAGGTGCGGCGGCCTCCGGGCCGAGCGTGGGCGCTTGCAGCCAGCGCCGCCCCAGCCCTGACGCTCTGACCTCAAGAGCCCTTTCTGCCCTCAGGCTGCCGCGTCTGCGGGAGGGTTCTTCTGCGTGATTTGTGTGAACGTAGGACTGACACTTCATGCGGTTCAGGTCCGCTTGCGGAAGAAAATCTCATCCCTCTCATTTCAACCGAAACGAGGGCGGGCCCGGTGCGGGGGACAGGCTGGGCTCTGTGGGTGTCGGCTGGCCGCGCCCTGGCATCCTCGTCGGCACCGGGGAGACTGCTACCCGTGCGGGGTTGCTGGAGACGCAGTGCCAGCACCCTCCTGGGGGTGAAAGAGCTGCTCGGTGCCGCGAGTCTCTCTCCCCTCCACAAAGATCCGAGGTCATCTCGTTTGGACTTTAAGAAAACTTGACAGCATTTCTAAGACATTCGAAGACTATTTTTCCCTAGAAGTTAGCATAAAAAGAGCAAATGGTTGAAGAGCTTTCCTACCCAGAGGCAGAGGTACTGGATAACTCTCAGTGTCCAGCCCAGCCCATTGGTTTAAGAGTCACAGCTGCATAAAATGAATCCCACAGTGTTTCATCTTTTGCAGAAAAATCTCAGTGTTGCGATGATGCTCTCACCATTTCCACCACTGCTGAAGTTTTACCAGGTTATCAAAGTGTGATGGTCATTGACCTTTAATGAAAGTGGGATTAGATCATACAGGCTAAGGAGTGCCCAATGATGATCTTCACAGAGCTCTCTGGAAACCCTTTTCATCCATTAGGGAAATGTCCTGCATGAGTTATCTAATGCTACACAACAAGTTACCCCAAACTTGTCAGCTTAAAACAGGTGCGTTTGTTGTCGCGCAGCATTTCTGTGGGTCAGAAGTCCTGGAGCTTCTCAGCTGGATGGTTGTAGCTCACAGCTGCTCATCA
>CM052887.1:92615717-92644503 GCA_028534135.1 Potos flavus | reverse complement strand
TCCCACTGCACCCGTGTCCTCCAGCGGTCGTCCCACGGAGACGCTCCCAAGCGAACCCTCCGAAAGGTACCTCCAGCGGGATCACAGCGTCCAAACACCATTGTCTTCCCAAAACAGATTTTTTTATCTTTGTTTTTTTCTGTTATTTTACATTGCCATTAACAAAAAAAAACTACATACGGATTTTTAAATCTGACAATACTTCACGTCATCTTACAAATTTGCACCTTACCCACAGCCGAGAACTGGGCACTTGGTGTCCAAGGCGAGCACCCCGCTCGCGGCCCCATCGTCGCCGCTGCTCGAGGTTCCCGGTCGCTCGCTGTAGGGCCGACCGCACCTGGCAGCTGCTCAGCCCCCGACACGGACCTGCTCGTGCGGCCCCCTGCAAGCCTTCTCTGGGTGTTCGGTGACGTCATTCTAAAGGGTTACGTGCATAAATACTGAGAATCGATTTCCCTCTAATTAGGAAAATGACGTAAGGAGTCTGGAGACACGTCCAGTGTTCACGTGTTAAATGAGTGTCTCCTCATGACGTTGTGACTCTCCCCACTCTTCCTCCCCTCAAATGCTGTTTGTTATTTGACACGTGGAAGGGTTCCGTGGTTCTCTACATTCATCCTTTAAAACAGGGCTGTCTTCTCTGGACCTGCTCCCCGCTCTGTGCCCCGAAAGCCATGGTGGGCGTGGCCATTCTCCCCCAGCTCCCCCAGCGCTGGGCCTGGAGGCCTGGGGGTCTGTGGGTCTGGGGTGCTGGGGATCCGGGGATCTGGGGGTCTAGGAGACTGGGGGCCCAGGGGTCTGGGGGGCTGGGGCCTGGGGGCCCAGGGGTCTGAAGGCCTGGGGGTCTGGGGGCCTGGGGACCCGGGGGTCTGGAGGCCTGGCGATCTAGGGGTCTGGGGATCTGGGGGTCTGGAGGCCTGGGGGTCTGCGGGCCCGGGGGCCCGGGGGTCTGGAGGCCTGGAAATCTAGGGGTCTGGGGATCTGGGGGTCTGGAGGCCCGGGGGTCTGGGGGCCCGGGGGCCCGGGGCTGCCCTGCTCCACGGCAGGCAGCCAGCATCGCGGCTCCGGCCCCATGCACGGTGCCCTTCCGCCCCTGGTGTAGCTGTTCCGCTCTCAGCTGTGAAATCCCGGTGTTCCTCCCCAGAGGGACCACAGCCATCTTCTGTTGTTTGGACGGTGTCAGCGTCCTCTTGTCCCGGGCATTTGTCGGTCAGCAGTTTAATGCACCGGCCGTGCGCTCCAGCGTCAGCCTCTGAGATCGGAGGCGCTCTTTGCCGCATTCCTGGTGTCTCTGCACGCGTCTGTCATCCCTCAAAAGATGCACATTTGCACCAGGAGAGCAAAAAATAGCGTGATTGACGTGACTTTTGACATGATTTTTGTCAAGACTCCGGCATGCCATTTGCTGGAGAACCTGTTCTAATGAATGCCTTTTACACTCGCGAGCTGTGCAGTCTCGCCGTTCACTCCCTTTTCTCCCACCTTGATTTCCAAATGTCAATCATCGGGAAAAAAATTATGCTACTGAATGAGGTAGCATGCAATTTACCCTCTAGAAATGGAATATTTACCTTAAGTGGGAAAAAAGGTGTTTTCTATACCTTGATAGAAGTTTGCATATAAATCTCTGCCTTTGTGTTTCTAATGCGTGTATACTGAGCGTGTCTCTTTGCGATTTAGTCCTTTATTTCACGAGAGTGTTTAAAACACATTTTAAAATTGCTTTTGTACATACACAGTTAATAAGCTAAAGTAAGGAAGGAGGTATTTTCAGTTTACACCTTCCCTGGGGAGCGCCTTTCCTCTCCAGTTCAAGTGGCCGCTCGCGGAGCCCCCGGCAGCGAGGGCTGCCTCTTCCCCGAGGCTTTCATTACTGCATTCCAATAAAGTGTTGTTTTTTCCTTTCCCACCTTTTTTCTTTATTGGCTTGGGATTTGTGTCTTAATCAAAGTGTGCAAGAAATGTACTTAATCGTCAGCCACGGTGACACTCTTACGTGGCGCTCTCGTTAATTAATGCGGAAAGTTGCAGAAGAACGCGTGATTTTCCATTTACATCAAATGAGTTTGCTGTGATTAATGTTATCATAGGAAATACCAAAGGAATTAATAATGATTAGGCCATTACTTCCAAGTGGTGCTGAAGACTCAGAGATCTTTACTCGTTACAACAGGAGCTTTAAGGAAATCCCCCGACGTTGGGGTCTCTGCTCTGATGCGCGTGTGGAACGTGGTGGCCTCGAATGCTGTGGGTCCCTAGACTCGCCAAGGGACGTTCACTTTCCAATCCACTTTTCTCCCAGAGGTTTTCAAATTTGCGTTCGTAATGGGTTAAAAAATTTTTTTCAGTCTTTTTTTTTTTTTGAGGGATTAATGCTTCAAGCCTTCATTTGTTCCTTCCAAAAAATAGTCCAGATACAGTATGAATCACGTACAAGGCCTTGAATTATGTATTTGAGGGTGAGACCCGAGATGAACCGAGCGGGGCCCCTTGCCTCGGAGAACCAGGCAAGGAAGTGCCCGCCGGAAAGACAGATGCCAGTCGGGGGTTGTTAAAGCTGCAGTAGAGACGCCCGGGGCGCGGGCAGGCCCAGAGCCCATGCAAGACTCCGTCGCAGAGCTTCACGGGGCCGTGAACTGTGGCTGCTTCCGGGGCTGAGGAGCTGGCCGGGCAGACGAGAGCCGAAGGCGGTGTGGCACTGGACACGTCAGGGACGGGGTGACCTGGCCTGTGTCTGCAGTGCGGGGACGGGCGTGACCGGGAAGAGCCCCCAGCGAGCCCAGGGACGGCGGGGGCTCAGAGGGTCGTGGGGGCAGCCGGGCACTGCTCCCCTCCTCTGCTTGCGGCCGAGGCACCAGTGTGGGTGCGCCAAAACTACGCGCGGTCTGTGCCGCTGCCCCCTGTGCAGCCGGCCCTGCCGACACCGCGCCCCCCGTTTGCCGGAGTCCCCGAGGAAGCAGCCCCGGTGCTGTCACACCGCTGTCCTCTGACACCTTCCTGACTCTGGAACCCGGTCAGCTGGAAAGGGAAATGGAAGCACACTGCCAGCGCGGGGGGCCTCTAGACATTTGGTTCCGGCAGGTTTTCGGCCCCTGGGGCGCGCCGAGGGCGCCTGCGAACGTGGGGCTGACACAGGTGGAGGGGTCAGCCTCCGTGTTCTTGACGCGGCTGCAGTGTAGACGTCGTGGTGCTTTGCTCCTTTCTTGGATGGGAGTTGAGCCCGTCAGGTCTCCTGCCCCTGTGTCCGTCCCCCCTGGGCCATCGGGGTTCCCTCGGCCGTGGGAGCAGACGGCCTGGAGCCCAGTGGGTCTGCCCGATGAAAGGACTCGGGCGAGCGCTCGCCCGGCCTGTTGCCACAGCCGCAGTCTTTCCAAGTGTGTGTGCTTAGCTCTGCGATGGGGTGTGGGGCCTTGAAACTGCCCTCAAACTATGATTTCCCGTAGCCTGGCCCCCCACATTCTCTGAAAAGCTGAGCTGGGTGGGCCTTCGTCACGTGGAAGATTAATCCGTGTCATTCCTGTGTCATCCTGGGTCAGGCCGGTCCCGGCCTGCAGTTCACCTCCTGTTGCCTGCACCCCCGGGGGGGTCCTGCCAGCCTTGGGACCCTGCGGTGGGGCTCCTCCCCGATCCTCTTCCTTCCAGCCCCATGGGCATCCCCCAGAGCCTTCTCCTGTCTCCCTGGGGAGCTCAGGGCTCTCCCGGCCTCCACGAGGATTCTCCGGGTCTGTCCCTCCGGGCCGCCCCATGACGCCGAGCTCCAAATCTGTACGGACGTCTGTTGGGTTACGTCCCTGCCAAATGCAGGCCTGCACCCCAGGTGCCCATTTCCATCGACGACTGGAGCCCCGGGTCAACCCTTCCTCCCCTCTGCACCCTCGATTCAGACCATGTGCGCAACCTGTCTCTGATCTGGTCCTGCCTCCGCGTTGCCATGGTTACGGCCTGGTCCCCGGGGGCCTCCTCCTCCGTGTGCCAGCCTGGCGAACGCAGACACCCCCCCGCTGGCCTGTCAGCTCTCCGGCCTGCGCATGCAGACCTTTCCGACTGCAGTGTCATTGCAGGATTTAGAGACAGAAGAACCCGTGGACAAACCCGGAGGGAACGGTGGGAGTTGGGACTTGGCGGCCAAGAGGGGTTGTTTTTGCTTTTGCGGACTGCTTCTCGGGCAGTGCGGACTCGTAATGGGGCCTAGACCGGAGGCCGAATGAGCACAGGCTGAATCTTCTGTGACTCGCGGGGCGGAGAGCTGTCTTGCTTTTTCTCCGGCTGCTTCCACGGAGCCACGGAAAGAGCCCATCTCCACGGGACGACCCTGCAGAGTTCGGGGTGTGGGGGACCCCCTTCCTGCTCATCAGAGCCCCTGGGTTAGGAAACCAGCTCCCTCGTGTCCAGCTCACGAGGGTCCACTGAGGTGTTCCTCTCACTCTGCTTTCCTTCTTTACCTTCTCCACTGTGCGTGTGGAAGTGAAGCATCAGGAAGTCACCTAGGAAAACACAACAATTTCTAGCCCACGTCATGGGGTCGGCGGGCTCGCAGGCTGGCTCCTCGGCTTTGCTGGTGCCCCTGGAGACATGGAGCTCGAGCGCAGCCTCCACGTGCGGGAAGGGGAAGCAAAGACAGTGGAGGAAGACACCCTTCCTGAAACGGGAAGCGTTGCTGGGCTCTGCCCGTCCCTGCCCTCAGATCCCAGGCATCGTCGACAAGCGTCCGAGGGACGTGCTGGCCCCGTGTCCTCGCAGGCAGCCCTGAACCCCGGCAGTGTGTGCAAACCAAGACTGTCTCCCGGTCCATGCAGCAACCATGCGCGGGCTCCCACTGGCCACGGGGTCACTTCTCCCCGGTTTCTGCTGGAAAATTAGCCGTTGGCAGGTGGCTGAGACGCTCGCTGGGTGTGGGGGCAGCAGGGGGAGTGAGGGCCGCTCAGGAGGTCCTGAACTCCCCAGGCGGGCGGTTTGAGGCTCCCGCACGAGGGCTGGACCTGCCTCTTCTCACGGTTGAATTAAATGGCGTAAGGGAGGCAGAGGCACTCTGTCCACCACGAAATGCCACATGCTGTCCTTAATCCTGACGCGCAGGGGCCACCCTCCCAGACGGCCGAGGCCAGTGGGCTCTTGACCCTTCCCTGGCGGCTTCCTGCAGCCGGGGTGGGGGGCGTGGGCGTGTGTCGCACCTGCGACGGGAAACACGAGGACTCACGCCGCGCTCTGAACAGCAGTGCTCTGAAACCGAGCGCGCTCACGGCTCCTGGAGCAGGGACGGGCGCCGCCGAGGTGAGGAGCCCACATCGGGGGACCCGCGGCCGCCCCGGGCCTGCGCTCCATCCACGCGCGCCACATTGGGGAGCCCCGGGTCCTGAGTTGGCCTGGGGGCTCCTGCTTGTTAGGCCCCCAAACAGCTGGGGGTGCCCCGTAGGGTTCTGCATCTGTCCGATCATTCGTCCCCAGGTGAACTTGTCTTCGGCTGCGGACCGGCCAGACACAAGTTTTCAGTGTCTGCTCCCTTGTGTGTTTATTTTCCTGCTTTCTCTCTATTTCCCGCGGCCTTCCTGGGTGTACTCCATGCCCCGTGAACGGCGTCTGTTTGGCTTCCACGGTCCGCTCAGTTTGGGAGCAAGTAAACCCCTGTGTCCACTGAGGGCAGGTGCCCGCAGCACCTCGGCCGGGCCCTCTCAGCAGAAACAGCGGACGCTGTTTGCTAAACGCGAGCCCCGTGCATGAGGTCTGAGCTGCCACGCCGAGGCGTCGGCCCACACTTCCCTGTCCCAGTCGTGATCATCTGTGTTTGGGGGACACGCCCCGAGGCTCTGGAGCCCCAGCCACTTCTGGGTCGCCGCAGGGAGATGGCAGAGGACACGGCCACGTGACGTGGGCATTCCCGCTTCAGTGGCACGTGTGTTCATTGTCTTCTGTGTCGGGCCTGGCGAAGCGCCCACCCGCCCAACGACGTCGCGTAGACCCCAACACTCGGCCGAACCGAGCACCGGGCGCTGTGCTGTTGCCCGTGCGTGTCAGTGGGGCCGGGGCCGCGAGCACTCAGCGGCCCCCAGTGCTCCCTCCTCGTCGGCTCTCACCGGCCGAGTGCCCCCCTCGAGCCGGGCGGCCAGCATGAGCCCGCGTCCCATCACCAGAAGCTGCGAGTGCATGGCCTTACACGGCAGGGCGGCCAGGCCTGCGGACACGGGACAGGGGCTGGGGGGCCCCGCGGACACCGGGCAGGGGCTGGGGGGCCCGCGGACACCGGGCAGGGGTTGGGGGGCCCGCGGACACCGAGCAGGGGCTGGGGGGCCCCATGGACACCGGGCAGGGGCTGGGGGGCCCGCGGACACCGGGCAGGGGCTGGGGGGCCCGCGGACACCGGGCAGGGCCTGGGGGGGCCCGCGGACACCGGGCAGGGGCTGGGAGGCCTGCAGACACCGGGCAGGGGATGGGGGGCCGGGCCTGCGGACACTAGGCAGGGGCTGGGGGACCTGCAGACACCCTCAGACCAGTGAGTCTGTGGTGACCTGTTACAGTGACCGTAGGAGGCCACTAGCCATTCCCACCCAGGACGTTTAGAACTCCGTCCTCTCAAACAGTGATGTTGAGAAGGACAAGGGGGGGAAGCAGAGGGAGGACAGGGAGGAGTGGCCAGGGACCGCAGCAGGCCCTCGTCCCCCCCTGGGAAGGCCATGAGCCCCGAGGAAGGGCTCTGGCAGGAAGAGCTGCTTCCAGAGTAGTTCCTGAAGGTGTCACGGACCGTGAGTCTCCCCCCTAAGGGGCAGGTCGAGGATGTGGCTGGAAGAGCATTGGCCTGGGAACGGCCGTCTTCCCATGACCCGTGTGTGGATGGAGCCCCACGTCTGGTCCCCACGCGTGTGAAGCCGCAGGGCTGCTGTCCTCGCTCGTGTGTCGGTGAGGGCCGGCCGCCAGGGTTGGCCACGGCGCTCGGCCCACGGGAGGCGTCTGTGGTCTGGGAGCGCTCGGGGTTAGTGGACGGGCCGAGATCTTTCTTTGGAGGTGGTTTGGGAAACATACTTTTTAACTTTCTGGTAACTGGGGGGCTTCTGTTCTGTGTGTGTTTTTGAGAGAAGGAGGGTGCGAACGGGGTGTGGAAACGCAGAGAGGGAATCTCAAGCAGGCTCCACACCCAGCGCGGAGCCCAACGCAGCGGAGCCCGACGCAGGGCTCGATCCCAGGACCCTGGGGTCACGGCCTGAGTGGGAATCAGAGTCGGAGCCGCCCGGGCGCCCCGGGGGAGGGGTGCTCCTGTTCTTAAAGCAACAGGATCTTCAGAAAGTCATTAAGAAGGCAGTGTATTCTTTGGGCAGCGGGGTGCTGGGCGGGCGTGAGCAGAGACTGGCAGGAATCGGGGAGGAGGGAGATGGAGAGGCCGCGACCTTGCACGGTGCCTGGCCCGCCAGGTAACCGGGGCTGGGGGATGCGTGTGGGGGAAAGCATCTGGAGCCGGCCGCCAGCGCTGACGCGGGTCCCGGTACTGACCCGGGTGCGTCGACGGTGGGAACGTGGGGAGGCCGCAGACGCTGTCGGAGCTCGGCTTCTTCAGGTCTTCACCGCGAAGTGCGTGTACCTGGGCTCGTCCACCCGGCCCGGGCGCGGTCGGTGTAAATATTACACTATTTACCGTCAGGAAAGACACCGCCCTGGTGGCCATACGCTGTCTTGCATCTTCATTTCAGAGTCGCTAAGACGCGAAAAGCCGTGTGCCTTGGGATTGATGAAGGGTAGCCATCCCTGTCTCCCATGGGAGGAACAAGCGAGTTGAAGCAGGGACTCACGGAAGACTGGTGCTCTCCCACGTCTCTCGTGCAAATCTGCCTGCTCGCCCTTTCTAAGATCCCCTCCGTGGGTCGCTCTCTGCACGCGGCATTTCCCGTTAAGTGCAGACGTGTCCTCCGCAGGTGGGTTGCCCAGGGCGGCCGACGCTAGCGCCCACTCCCAAAGCTTCCTTCTGTGGAAGCTACGCCGTATCGTGACCCTACTGGCAGCGCGGGGAGGGCGAGCAGAGCTAAGCTCACGGCCCCGGTGCGGCTGGGCGTCGGGCAAGAGGGGGACGGGCCCCTGTGCCGGCCATGGCTGCTGGCGGGGACTTGCCCCAGGAGCTCCTCGAGGACGAGGGGGAGGCCGGGGGCCCGCGTGGCCTCAGGCTGGGGCGGACGGCCGTCACGCGCATGGAAGGCCGTTGGCCCCGGACGCTCGCGCTGTGGGACGTGCTCCACGGCCGCCGGTGGCCGCAGCCTGCACAGGGCTCGGGAATGGACCCATCCACCCACTTAACTGGTCATTAGAGTGGAAAGCTTTGAATTTAATCAGTTTGAATCCAAATTGATTAATTCCTCTCAAGCTCAAATTGTCCTCAATTTTACTGTCTTGACTAATTCAAGTGATCCTTCTGTTTGCTCTGACGGCAGAGCGGCCAAGCGGTGAGGCCAGAACCGTCGTATCCTAATAACCCCCAGAAGTTCCATCTCCTGCCGCGCTTAGGAATTATCCGGGAGGACTTCTTCAATGCCGAGATCCAGGCCCCAGCCCCGACTAATGAATCAGCCTCCAGGCGGGGGGGCCCGGCTTTGAGCACAAGGGGAGACCCCTGTCAGATCTGTCCTTACAGCTAGGAGGGTGTGGAGGGCCCGGGAGGTGGGGCGCAGGCACTGGGAGCCCCCCGGGGTCCCCCCACTGTGCGGGGTGGGCACGTCGAGTCCCACGGGAGACAGTAGGCCACAGGTCGCCCCTCGACAGCCTTTACCTGTCAGGAATAAGACCTATTGGGAATCATCTTTATCTAAGAATATGTATTGTTTGAACTTATCAGGGCACATGATATGTAAGTCGGACTTAAAAATAGAAATTACATTTCATCAGAGTAGCAGTTACTGCTATTAAATTGGGAAGGTAAATGGAAACCTCGCCACGACTAGAGGTAATGCTGAGCAGGCCTGAGATGTGGACCCTGCTGGTGCTGCGGAAAAGTAGATCTGAGGTGTAGGAAGCTGTCGGGCTGTGGCAGTGAGGTCTCCGTCACGGCACGTCTGCCCCACGCTGGAACTCAGTCACGGCTGCGTGGGTGTCGTGGGGACCCTTTCTGCCTGTGGGACACATTCCCGAGAACACGTCAAGTAATGACATCCAAGCTAATGGGCTGTTTATGTCTGTAGCACATTCCCCACATTGTTCTCCTTAAACCCCAGCACCTTCCCTGCTTACGGACAAATAATAAAACGGAATCAATTCTTAATTATGCTCTCAGTGAGATGACTAGACCACCTTCTGTCCTCAGTGCCAATATTCTCCCGCTCACCGCTCGCAGACGCCAGAATGGTCCGCTTCTGTCCTGGTGGGCGCCTGCCGGACCCCGCGGCGGAGACAGCGGCACAGTCACAAGGTCGCAGGCGGTGAGGTTGGGTGTTCTCGGAGCGCCGTGAGCCCCGCGCCGGGCCGAGCTGTTGGAACTCCCTTCCTTTGTCCTGCTGCCGTCCCGCGACGTCCGACGAGTAGCCCCATGGCAGGACACCGTAGAAGGGACAACTTACATGATGTGTCGGAATCACAGAGCTAGTAGGGTTGCTCGGCTCCATTCAGGGGCCAAACACCCGTTTGTCCCCGGTCGTTCCGGTCGTGGGACACGGGGCCAAGAGTGGGACTCGGTCTGTGTGACCCACAGTCCCCACCGTGTGCGGTCCCCAGACTGGACCGGAGGGACTTCGCCCGAGGAAGTCGTCAGGGTCCACCCCGCCCACCATCTGGGCTGCCGCTGCCGTTACTCCGGCTGCCGCGCTTCGAACTTTTCCCGTGACGTGGGTTCGAGAACGGGCTGCCCCAGAGGTCGCCGCCAGAGCCCGTTCCCGGGGGCCCTTGCTTCCCTCCATCAGCACATATGTCCTGAGTTCCTGCTCTGGGCCGGGGATGCTGGACCCCGACACGCAGAGATCGATGCAAGCACACGGCACCGAGTCCGGGGAGCTTACACGAAATCATCGGCAGACCGGCCGTGGCCGCCAACATCTGCCAACACAGCCGGACTTCGGGATTTCGTCACCGTGCCCTCCAATCGCAAAGAACAAAACTTATTACTGAAAATAAACCTGCTGGTGACTGAGCTTAACAACTCGGCCGTGACTCTGCGCCCGAGCGTTACCGCGTGAAGGTCGGCACCAAACAACTGGAAATCGGAGGGGCCGGTTTCCCTCCTCTTACGTAACTAAAACAAATTAATTCCGGTGCAGTGACCTTACGGGGTAGTGTTTGCAGCAGGTGTGCGCGCAGTGACCCCACCCGTCCGCACACCAACCGGGGCTCGGCCCCGCCCCCTCCTCCCCTGCCCCGCCCCCTTCTCCCCCTGCCCCGCCCCCTCCCCTCCGGGACCCGCCCCGTCGTCTCCAGAGGGAAGAGTCTGTTTTCCCATTTGTCTCGTTTTTTCCCTTGGCGTGTGGTCTCTTTCACTCAGTATGATGTCCTCGGGGTTCCTCCGTGTTGTACCAGGCGTCAGGGTCTCCTTCCTTTTCAAGGCCAAAGAGCGTTTCGTTGTCTATCATATTGAGTGTTGTACACTGCATTTTGTTTATGCATGCATCTATGACGAACACGCGGATTGCTTCCACCACTTGGCCCTTGTGAACGACGCTGCTGTGGACACGTGTGTGCGAATGTCTGTGTGAGGCCACGCTTTCAACTCTTCTGAGCAACTTCTCGGCAGTACGATCGCTGGGCCGCACGGCCGTGAGGTCCGTCCTGGGGGGAGCTGCCGTCCTCTTTTCCACAGTGGCCGCGCCATTTTGCATTCTCACCAGCACAGCACAAAGGGTCCAGTTTCCGCACATCTTTGCCAACACTTGTTTTTTTTCTGGGTTTTGTGGATTGTTAAAAAAATCCTGTCTATCCGAGGGCTGTCTCGTCGTGGTGCAGTGTCTCTCCGTGTGCTTGTTGACCATTCGTATACCCTTTCTCTAAAAACGTCTCTTCAAATCCTTTGCCCATTTTTTAATGAGTTGTCTGGTTTTCCTGGTTGCTATCGTTGTGTCTGAGAGTCTATATACATTCTGTATGTTAATCCTTTAGAAGACTCATGATTTGAAAATATTTTCTCCCATTCTGTGTATTGCCTTTCACTTCCTTAATAATGTTCCTGTGTACACACAAGTTTTAACTTTGATGAAGTCTGATTTACTTAATCCTCTTGTTACCTGTGCTTTTGGTGTCCCGTGCAAGGAATCATGGCCAAATCCCATGTCATGAAGCTCTCCTCCTATGTTCTCTTTTAAGAGTCACACTCTTACTTCTTACGTTTGGGCCTTTGATGCATTTGGGGGTCATTTTGTAATATGGCGTAAGATACGGGTCCACATTTATTCTTCTATTTGTGGTATCCAGTTATCCCGGCACCAACTGCCCAAAAGACTGTCCTTTCCCTATTGAGCGGTCTTGGCAACCTTGTCAAAAGTCATTCAACGTATATGTGAGGGTTCATTTCTGAGCTCTGTTTTATTCCGTTGTTCTGTTTGTCTGTCTTTGTGCCAAAACCTCTCTGCTTTGATTAATGTTACTTTGTAGTAAGTTTTGAAATCGGTAAGTGTGATTTCAACTTTGTTCTTCTTTTCTAAGATTGTTTTGGTTCTTCAGGATCCTTTGAGATTTTATATAAATGTTAGAGTGGATTTTCCCTAAGTGGGGCGCTGCAGAAAGTGAGGGAACTGCAAAACGTCATTGGGAATTTGATAGGGATTGCATTGAATCTGTAGATTGCTTTGGGTGGTATTGACATCTTAACACTATTGAGCGTTACAATCCATGAACAAGGGATGTCTTTCCATTTATTGGGGCCTTCTTTAACTCTTTCAGCAATGTTTTGTAGTTTTCAGTATACAAGTATTTCACTTCTTTGGCTAAGTTTATTTGCTTAAATATTTTATTCTTTTGATGCTATCGTAAGTGGAGTTCTCTTAATTTCCTTTTCAAATTGTTCATTGTTAGTGTACAGAAACAACTCATTTTGCATGTTAATTTTGTATCCTACAACCTTGCTGAATTCACTCATTGGTTTTAATAGTCTTTTTGTGGAATTTTTAGGGTTTTTTAGGTATAAGATCATGTCATCTGCAAACAGATCATTTTACTTCTTCCTTTCCAATTTAAATGCCTTTTCTTTCTTTTTTGCTTAATTGCTCTGGTAAGTACTTGCGATATAATGTTGAATAGAAGTGGCAAACACAGGCATTCTTATTTTTCTCCTGAACTCAGAGGAAAAGTTCTCAGTCTTCCCCCATTGAGTATGATGTCTGCTGTGGGTTTTTCTATGTGACCTTTATCATATGCGACCTTTAGTATGTGGCAATCTCCTCCTCTTCCTAGCTTGTTGAGTTTTTTAATCATGAAAGGTGTTGAATTTGTTGAATGCCTTTTCTGCATTAATTGAAATGATTATGTTGACTTTTTTTTCCCCTTCCTCACTTTGTCAGAGTGATGCAGTACACTGACCCACTTTAATACATTGATCACCCTTGAGTGCCAAGAAGAAATCACACTTGGTCGTAACGTATGGTTCTTTTAATAAACTGCTGATTCTGTTTGCTGGTATTTTGTTGAGGGATTTCACATCAGTATTCATAAAGGATACTGATATATAGCTTTCTTTTCTTGTAGTGTCTTTATCTGGCTTTGGCATCAAGACGGTGTTGGCCTCATGGAATGAGTTAGAAAATGTTCCCTCCTCTTCAATTTTTTGGAAGAGTTTGGGAAGGATTGATGTTAATCCTGCTTTAAATGTTTGTAGACTTCACCTATGCAGCATCTGATTCAGGGCTTTTGTTTGTTTGTTTAGAAGTTTTTGATGACTGATTCAATCTCCTTGCCAGTTCTAAGTTGTTCAGATTTCCTGTCTCTTCCTGATCTAACCTGGGTAGGTTTTGTGTTTCTGGGAATTTGTGCATTTTATCTAGGTTATCCAATTTATTGGCATGCACTCGTTCATAGTATTCTCCTGTGATACTTATTCCTTCTTACCACACTTTTGAAGGCATCAAATATTACGATTTTAACGTATTACCTAATCAACTTGATTATTTTTCATTGTTTATCTGTGTGCATTATGAATGTTTTCGTCTAGAGATGGATTCACCATAGTCTGATTCCTTTCTCATCCCGTAACTCTACTTCCCTTTAAACCTTTTATCCACTCACTGCCAGTCTTTACTTTATGGAACTCATCCATGTGCGTTAACAGTCAAGTCCCAGAGGCCAAATGTAGGCATTTCCTGAGCTCGTGGTTAAGATGCACGGTTACGTGGCGGAGAGGGAATTGGTGTGGGGGCACTGCAGGTGCTGGAGAGCGTGCATCAGAGGGGTCGGCGGGATCTAAATTTCCCTGGCATTGTTCTGGGCTCCTGCACGACTGTTCGATGGGCTCAAAACTACGAACCCCCCAAGCCGTTTGGTAATGCCCCAGCCTCTCACTCTCTGAGACGACAGTTTCAAACACACTTGTGTTCTCTAGCGGCTGTTTGCTTCTCTCACTCTTACATCAGGCAGGATAGTCTCTGCTAGTCTCCATCCCATTTCTTCTTAGGGACCATTATTGAAAAATAGAACAAGCTCAAATGCAGGTTTTCACAATGGGGTAAATCAGGTGTTCTAGCCAGGATGCATATTTAAATAATCCCTTTGGTTCGTGGCAATTGAAACATTGTTTTTGTGAATTCCTGACATGAAATTAGTCACACAAATTAATTCCAACTCACAGGCTCAGGAGCCAAAATAAATCAGGTCCTGTATATAAAAATGTGTCTCCTCGGAAAGTAAGTTTTTTAGTAAACATGCAACAATGACGCCTGACCCTGGGCTGTCAGCCTTTAACCCTCACGGCCGCCAACTGGACGGGCACCGGGGGAGCAGGGCTCACCGTGGCCCCTCTCGGTGCTTTGGTGTGTCACACACTCGGGGGACGGGGGGGCGAGTGACCGGAAACAGGCGGATGGTGCCCGGCTGGGCCCCCGAGCAGCTGCTGGAGCACCCTCTTCACACCCCCGTTCCTTGTGCTTCGGGTGATTTGCGTTTGTCGGTGTCCGAGGAGAGCCCGTGTTTCCCAGGCAGGGACCCAGCCCTCGTGGCCCCGGACACCGGCGACACCAACTCACGTAGAAGCCTCTCGGTAAGCTCCGTGCCGACTTGCCCCATGAACACGGGTGTGGACGGCAGCCGCCCTGCCCTGTGCCGGTCCAGCCCACCGTCTGCAGACGTGTCTGTCCATCTCTTACTGGTCACACGTGTCCATGAACGCGGGTCTGCCCCTTCTGCTCCGACTCCGCCCAACACCCGGTGCCCGATGCCCGGAGAACCCTCGGAATGCTCTGAGCTCCACACCCAGCCGTTCCTCCATTTTCCCCACAGCGCCGCCGTCCCACGAGCAGTGGGTAGAGCAGTCCCAGAGGTAGAGAGACCCACGAGGACCGTCTCGGGCAGTGGGGGACGGTCCCGGTCAGAGCTGTGCGAACAGAAAGGTCCATTGCCCCCAAAAGACCAGGGGCCCCCCAGGGGCCTTCAGACAGAGCCGTGTCGTGGGAGAGACACAAGGTCAGGTGGGCAGGACGTGGTTCTTGGTTCCGCTTCCAACTCGGGTCTGTGCCCTGTGGAGACGGGGCGGGTGGCCCAGCCCCGGAATCCAGAGGGGTCCGTGGGGTGTCCTAAAGAGTCTACGGGGCAGGGGCGACCACCGGCGTCAGACGGGGACCCCGGGTCATAAACCTGGTGGTGGAAGGGCCCACAGAGGAGCCCGGCCACCCGGCGAGGCTCTCGTGCGGGGTCGTCCGGACGTGCACACCCCACACTCCTGTCCGCACGCTCCACTCGGCGTTCCCTGTGGTCCGAGCAGCCGAGGGGATCCCGTCCTATGGCCCGTCCTCCTCACCGTTGCCTGCAGGTGGGAAACCAGCAGGGGCAGCTTACACCCGCCACCGCGTACACTGGCGAGCCCGCTCACACGCCGCACGTCGGGTCCAACAGCACCGCCAGCGCAGGAGACACGGAGACTCGACCCAGAAAGAAAATAAGTGTTTGCAGAGCAGGCGGGAACCCGGCTTTGGGATCCTCGTTCCCGAACGGGAAATCATAGCTTCGTGCGTGCAGTTTGGTATTTGTCTCAGCGTCTCTCCCTCCCTCCCCTGGTCTCTCCGTCTCTGTCCGCCTCTCTAATAACACGCCCTCCAGGTCCCTCCTGCACCCGGGACACAGTCAGTCTCTCCAGGGCTGCGTGCCGGGCCGTCAGCCCCCGAGTGCCCGTGCCGGGATCTGCTGTGGGTGCAGAGTGAGGGCTGGACGGCAGACTTCCCGGAGGAGGCTTCGTGGATGGGCTCCTGCGGGCGCCGTGTGCAGCCGGCCCTGACGCCCTGCCCAGGCTTCGGGGTCTGCGTTGCGGTGTGCCCCTCGCCTCGTTGCCAGGCGAGCCGAGGCTGACGGAGAAGGAGGATCGCAGGCATGTGGCCGCCAGCTCGTGGGCTTTGAAGAAATGTGGCAGCAAATCACATGACGAGACCCAATCTGGAGAACGTCACACGGGGCCTCTGGAGAAACAGAACGAGCCCCGCAGATCCTCAGGCTGCAAGCGGCGGTGGGGACGCGCGCGCCCAGGATTTATCAGCGAGCTGCTTGTGAGGGTGTGGCCGCGAGTCCGGTCGGTGCCCTGAAGAGCCGTGGGCTCTTGGCTTCCTCTGCCGGGCTCGGGGTCCCCCTGGGACTGGAGGACGAGGTCACGAATCGGAGGGAATTCGGGCGAGAGCAGAGACAGGAGAGCCTGCAGCAGGCGGAGCTGGAGTCTGGCCTCCTGGAGCGGGACGACCGAGCTCGGCCGCAGGCGTGGACAGCATCTGAGGCGTCGCTCGCGCAGACTCAAGCCCCCGGGAGTTCTCTCTGCCGACCGAACAGGCTCATCTAACAGCAGAATGTTTCCGTCCTAATCCTGGTTCAGATGGTGTTGAAGTGCGTCCGTCTGCTGTCCGGCAGGAGAGGCAGGTCATGGGGCTGTCGTCAAACCAGAGCGGAGTCGTCATTCCGCGGCCTCGCCGGGACGGTCGGCGCCGCAGGGAGGGCGCCCGGCTCGGCGCGGGGGGAGGGCGCGCTGACCCCTGCCGGGGCCCGGGGCTTCTGGGTGCTGATGTTACAGAACCTCGGTCGCCCCTAATGGTGCCGTGTCCTCTTTGTACCAGAGCGAGTCTTTGCTGGAGTGAAATTCTCGTTTCCTGAACGTTTCCATAGAAGGGATTACGGGAGTGGTTACCCTCCCCAACCTCGGAGTTCATGCCTGGATTAAAGAGTTTGGAATGTGGGGCTGGCCGGCCCGGGGGACGGGACCCTGGGAGGGTCCTCTGCTGCACGTCCCTTCTGTTACCCACACGCGCCCTCCCTGCGGGATCGGGTGGCGGCCACGGCACAGCCGCGCTGGGCGAAGGGGTCGGTGCAGCCCAGGCACCCGGGAACCCTCCCCGTGGAGAACGGGCAGACGAGTACAGAGAGGGCGGACAGGATGCTTTTCCTCTTATATTTTATTTTATTAATCAATGAGGAGCCCCCACCCCCCATTGGCAGGAAATTGTGACAGGGACACAGAGGGGCCGTCGGTGACGTTGGTGACCGGGTGCCGCCCCCGGACACGTCGCGGGTGCTCCTAAGTGTCTCCGCTCCAGATTTCAGGCTGCACTGTCGTCACAACATCGTCTCCGTCCTTTCTGGAACCCGGTGTGGAGAACAGAGTTCTGAGAGGAAGCGGCCCCATTTGCCATTTATAAAGTGGTTCTAGGGGAATGGCGGCCCCATGAACGGAAGGACGCATGCGAAGGCCGTCATTATCAGAAACGAAATCACAGATAACAGGAGCATGAGGCGCCTGGGGGGCTCAGTGGGTTGGGCATCTGCCTTCAGCTCTGGTCATGATCGCGGGGTCCTGGGATCGAGTCCCGCGTCGGGCTCCCTGCTTCACGGGGAGGCTGCTTCTCCCTCTGCCTCTGCCCCTTCCTGCTCTCTCGCTCACACTCACGCTCTCTGACAAATAAATTAAATCTTTTTAAAAATATTTTTTAAATGAATAACCAAAGCAGGCAGGGATCTTAGAGGAGTGGGAGGTCGCAGACAGAAAGTACCGCTAATCCTGCCTCCGTGACCGGACGCGAACGTGAGGGTGCCGGGCAGAGAGAGGGCCCGCCGTGGAGCCCGGGCCAGCTGCAGCCCGCGGCGTGCTCCCGCAGGAGGGCCCGGGGGGCCGGCGACCCTGACTGTGGAGGTCACGGGCTGGGACGGCGGGACCCCTTCCGCGGGGGCTTCACCTTCTCGCGGAGATGACGAGCCGACACCAGCAACGCAGTGCGATCGCTCTGCACACATTCACGCCGTGTAGCATTAAATGTTTAATCTGGGGAAACACAAATTCTAAAAGTTCATTGTAGTTTTTTTTCACTAAAATATAAAAAATTGGTGATCTACACACTAGAGAATGAGGACTGGTCCCAGCTCGATTTTTTTAACACTTTCGTTCCGATTTAAGCTCGGTGAGGAAGCTGAAAGCAGCCGGTGGGCTTGAAGGAGTCTGACTCCGAATGGCGTCTTGAGGAGAGCCCGGGCCCCAGGAGGGCGGGAGGCCGGCCGCTGGTGCGGAGGCGTCTGGGAACCTCCCTGGTCACCGGGTCTGGACTTCAGGCCGAGAGCGGGGAGCTTCCGGGCCAGCGGGCGCAGGCACATGAGCAATGGCGCTAGGCGTTGCAGGGCCCTGAGGGACCGCGGGCTCTGAGGAGGGGGTCCCCAGCGCCCCTGCAGGGGTGCCGAGGGCCCGGAGAGGTGACCCCGGCCCTGGGCGTCAGACGTGCGGGTCCCAGCCCGGTGTCTCCCAGCGGGCCGCCCCTGGGGTCGCCCGGGACTGGCCGGCAGGGGACAGTCTGGGGAGCTGTGTTTCCCCCCAAAGTAGCCGCACACACAGCCGGGTCTGAGGACCTGCGGACAGCGGGGGCCCCCACAGGGTTTGTGGGCGCGGCCGGATGCTGGGATCCATACCAGAAAGACCGGCTCGGCATCTCAGTGGAAGGGGGTGGACAGCACAGACCTCAGACGAGACAGTAAAGCAAAGGTAGGGTGTCTCGCTGATGGGCAGAGGTGGGGACGGTGACAGGACACGCGCCAGGGTCACGAAGGCCTGGGAATGTGGGGGCGTGGGCAAGGGGACTGCGGGAGCCCCTCCTCGGCACACCCCAGCCCAGAGCCGGAGGGGGACCCCCGGCCACGCTCCACGTGCCGAGGACCCGACCTCGTCCTATCCCAGTGCAGGACCCACAGGACTTGGTGACTTAAAGAGAGACCAGAAGGTCCCCCCAACCATGAACCAAAATGTCTCCTCATTTTCTTGAAACTCCCAGAAATCCTTTGAGCAGAGAACAAAACCTTCCCCTCCTGAGCCGCAGATGAAAGGCTTGGAATACCAATGCCTCCTTGAAGCCTTGCCTGACTGACAGTCATTGTCCCCAGCGTGCCGTCGCTGGATGGGAGGGGGCGAGCGCTGCCGGGGCCTGAACGCAGGCCGAGAAGCCGCGGGGGCGGGGACACGTGGCTTTGGGGGCAGGCCCCACATGAGCCCCCACTCTGCTGCTCGGGGGAGGTCCACCCGGGCCCTTGTTGACCCCGTTCCCGACGCACACAGCTCAGAGGCCACGGGCCGTGGGGCCGCGTCACCGTGTGGGGCCGCCGGCACTCGGCACGGCTCGGCAGCGCGCTGTTGGGTGGAGGCCGGCGCGGGGACAGTGGAGCTGCCTTCCCCGGGTGGGGGCTGACCCCACGTTATTACCGGACGTTGTCCCCGACCCTGAGGGAGCAAACCCGGCCCCGGATCAGGCAGCTGAGCCTCGGGACGCGTGGGTTCATTCGTGTGACCGTGACTGTGACCGTGTGTGTCGGTGACCACAGGGAAGGGTCCTGTTCAGGCGGCCGGTGACCAGGATTTCTTCAGCTGGGTTCATGCTGCTTCTGGTTCACGGCCTACCCTGTGGCCTAGTTGTGTCTATGTTCCATTCCTGCCGTGTTCTGTACGTGGGGGGTGGAATGCAGCCCTTCGTTGATGGTGTTTTAAGAAGACTCTGATTTTCCAGCAACACTGGAAATTAGGTGCAGTGTGTCCTCGGGCCCCCCTTCTGCCTCTCCCCAGCCCCCTCCCAGGACATGGGGCCCCCCAGGGCCCTCAGGACGCCCGCCGAAGGACCCCCCGGGCCTGTCCTGCTCAGGCAGAGGAGCTGTCTCTCCAGACCCTTCCTCCCTCCCCATCCGTCCATCCCACCAGTGTGTGCCGTGGACACGCGTGGCACGCTGCAGCTACACCGAAAAACGTACCAGCAGCTGGGCCCTGAGCCTCTCCAGCCCCTGACCTTCTTCTAAAACGGAGAGAGGCCACGGAGGAGGGAGGTTACCGGCTTCCTTTCCTCACCCGGGCGGTTTCCACACTGAAGGCGTTTCTGCGCACCGTGTGCCGGGGTTTAGAGACGCATGTGTCTCATATCAGACGTGGGCGGCTCCTCTGCGTGGCCCTCAGCGGAAGCCCGGCCCCTCCCAGCTCCGGGGAAGAGGGATTGAGATGCTTGGGAGAGCGCGTGTCTGTCCCCACGCCCCAGGAGCTCAGGCGGTGGACACAGACACACCGTCGTGGTGACAGGCGGACCCCAGCCCACCCAGCCCCGAAGGCCCGCTCTTCCTCCTGGGTTTTTGGACCTGAAGCGACGGCGCCCCCGGGACCAGAGCTACTCGTCTAGGGCTCTGTGGCCCTGAAATCGCGCCATAATCTTGAGTTTTGAGTCCGAATCATCTGAAAAGTACACACAGCACATGCGATGTGATTTGCACTTTTTCCTTGAGCTCTGGATGGAGTTGGTGCCACATCCTCCCAGCAGTGGGGGCTCCCTGCGGGGGTCACAGGGCCCCTCAGCCCAGCCAGGGCGCGACCCCGGTGATGCCCAGGGAGGCCGGCGCTTGAGGGGCGTCACGCCAGCTTTCTCCAGCCAGCTGTGCTTAACACCGGGCCGGCGGGCAGGGCCACTCTCCCGGCTGTGACCACAGACAGATGTGCAGCATCAGGTCCCTGTCCGCGGCCCCGGGGCCTTGCTGTACTTGTGAGGTGACACGGCTCGGCCCTCTGCTCAGGACGAGCCTGTGTCTGGTCTCAGCCTCCCCTCCCTGACTCAGTCTGCCTCTCCCCACCTGTCTCTTTGCTCCCCGGGTCAGTGTCCCTCTCCGCTTCTGTCTCGCCATTCCGCACGCCCTGGAGCTCAACCAGCTGCTGAGCCTCGAGTGGCGGAGCCGGGGCGGGTCCCTCTGGCGCTGTGACCGAGCGTCCCGTGTCTTCCCTGGGACACAACACCGAGCACCGATGGGAATGCGGGCCCGCTCCAGGAGATCCCGCAAAACCGTGGTCCTCAGCCGCCGCTAGATGAGACGCCGTCCAGGACGGGCCTGCCCACATCCTCGTTCTGTGGCCGGAAGAAGTCAGAATGATTTGTCGGTCACTGCAACACGCATAGGCCCGCACAGTGGCCGTCACAGCCGATGGGCACCTGGGGATGTGGCCTCTCCATCAGCCAAAGTTCCCCAGGACGCTCAGAGTCCAAGCCAGATTCCTTACCGTGATCGAAGCCCAGTGATGTGGCCATTCTCAGACCCCCCACAGCCTCCGGCCACACGGCCCCCTCGATCTGGGAACACAGAAAGCCCGGATGTCTTCCTTATACGTGCCTGGTAGGCTCCTCCCCAGACGCCCAGGTGGCCCCTGCCTTGTCGTCTCAGCAAGGGCGCCCTGGCCACCCCGCCCAGGAGCAGCAGCTCTCCCCTCCTCCGTTTCCTCCTCTGATTGTCTCCTTTATGGTCATCATCAGTTCTCACTTCTTTTACCATCTGCCTTCCTTGCTAAACGTCATCTCCATGGATAAAATATTTTGTCTGTTATGCTCAGTACTGAAACCCCGGAGCCTAGAACTGTCCCTGGCACATAGGTAGTGGTCAGTATATCAGGAACATAAAATGGTCAATAAGTCTTGTTTGGAAAGCCTGTCAAATATGTCAAATATTCTGTTTTCTTTGGTGCCACGTTTCTATAGTGACCAGGGAAATCATTTTCTCACATTTTATTATAATATTAAGACTTAAAAGTCTGTGAATGAATCTTAGATATTTGTAAGGAAATATTTTTGGAAGAAAAACTGAGTGTTTTGAATACCATCTCCTTCCCTAACCTTCTGTGGCTTCCAGTAAAGCTGGTATATTGACTCTGAGTGAAGACAGTCTTGTCGAATGAACATAATCTGTAGGAAGAGTGCACGAGTTTTTCAGTTTCCAGATAAGCACACTAGCCCTTCCTCCCCACGTGCTTCCTTGCGCGAACGTGCGTGAGAGTGTTTATGAGAAGGAAGGCCGGCCTGCCTTCGGGCGGTCTCCAAACACTTGATCTTTTACCGTCTTGTTTACAACCAAAGCTCGGTCACAACAGCAGGAGAAATCCGGAATCTCCCATGTCACAGAGGGCACGGAGTGAGGGTGGGCTGCCCAGCTCCGTCTGTTCCTCCACGCGTTGGCTGAGGGCTTGGAGAGGCTGAGCCCTGTGCTTGGCGCTCTGAGGATGGCACAGTCAAGCAAAGCCGGCAGGACTCACAAACTTGTTAGACGCAGCATGAAAATGGGTATTCCAGAAGTTCTCACGATTGTGCCTCTCTGTCCGTGCCGTGACTGGCAGAACCACAGCTTGTGGGTGAGCTGGCACAGGGAGACAGGCAGAGGGGGGATGGGCAGGCCCATCGTGTGGGGGGCCAGCCTGCCCTCACGTACCCTGGCCGTCACGAGCTTCGTCCTCCCGCTGGCCGGAGTTGCAGGCACCCAGGCGGGGCTGAGCCTCGGCAAAGTCATCTGTGTTGTTCATTCACGGAAACGCCTGAGCCACCAGGGTCTGAGTCGTTCAGCGATGTTGGCCCCACGCTCGCTGGTGCCTTCAACACATATTCTCTGTGCCAGGCACCACATGAAGAGGAGTAAGGCCGTGTCCGTGTTTGAAAAAACTTACAATCCAGAGGAGCACACAAATAGGAAAGAGTGCAGCACTACTAAGTCAGTGGAGCTTTAAAAACCTTGAGATGAAATTCTCATCACATGATATGGACCACTTTAAAGTGGGCGATTCAGTGGCATTTAGTGGCCAGCAATATCGAGCAGCCAGCACTTCCATCCAGTTACTAAACGTCTCATCTCCCAAATGCACCCTTTCACTTTGAACCTGCTTGTGTCTCTGGATCTAAAGTGGAGCGTAGAACGCTGGACCACACGGACTTGGCAGATTTATTCAGAGCATCCCACCCTAAAGCAGCAGGACGTACGTTCTCCTCGGCGGCTCATGGAACATTCTCCAGAACAGATCACATCCTGGGTCACAAATCAAGCCTCAGTTGGTTACAAAAAGGTTGAGATCACACCATGCCTATCTTCAGGCCACAGGCTATGAAACTTGAAAAGAACAAAATTGGAGACCACAAATATGTGGAGGCTGAAGAATAGCTTACTGAAGAATGACTGAGTTAACCAGGAAATTAAAGAAATTTAAAAAGTACATAGAAGCAAATGAAAATGAAAACACTACAGTCCAAAGCATTTGGGATACAGCAAAGGCAGTCCTAAGAGGGAGGTATATCGCAATACAGGCCTATCTCAAGAAGCAAGAAAAGTCTCAAACACACAACCTAACCTCACACCTCAAGGAGCTAGAAAAGGACAGCAAATAAAGCCTAAATACAGTAGAAAAAGGGAAATAATAACAATTGGAGCAGAAATAAACACTCTAGAAACAAACACAGTAGAGTAAATTATCAAAACTAAGAGCTGGTCTTCGAAAGAATTAATAAAATTGATAAAACCCTAGGCAGACTTGTCAAAAAGAAAAGAGAAAGGACCCAAATAAATAAAATCATAAAAGAGAGAGGAGAAATAACAACCAACACCACAGAAATAGAAACAATTATAATTTTCATACTGTGAAAAAATATATGCCATCAAACTGGGCAACCTGGAAGAAATGGACAAATTCTAGACACCTACAAACTACCTACAAACCTACAAACTACCACAACTGAAATAAGAAAAATAGAAAATTTGAACAGCCCCATAACCAGCAATGAGATTGAGTCAGTAATCAAAAATCTCCCAACAAACAGAAGTCCAGAGCCAGATGGCTTCCCAGGGGAATTCTACCATTTAAAAAAGAATTAATACCTATTCTCAAACTGTTCCAAAAAAATAGAAATGGAAGGAAAACTTCCAAATTCCTTCTACAAAGCCAGCATTACCTTGATTCCAAAACTAAAAAGAATTATAGGCCAATATTCCTAAGGAATATGAATGCAAAAATTCTCAATAAAATACTCACAAATCAAATTCAACAGTACATGAAAAGAATTATTCACTGCAATCAAGTGGGATTTATCCCTGGGCTGCAGGAGTAGTTCAATATCTGCAAGTCATTCAACGGGACACAGTGTATTAATAAAAGAAAGGATAAGAACCATATGATCCTGTCAACAGATGCAGAAAAAGCATTTGGTAAGATACAGCATCATTTCCTGATAAAAATCCTTAACAACAACAACAAAAAACCCTTAACAAAGTAGATAGAAGGAACATACCTCAACATCATAAAGGCCCTATACAAAAGACCCACAGCTGATATCGTCCTCAATGGGAAAAAACTGAGAGTCTTTCCCCTACAATCAGGAACAAGACAGGGATATCCACTCTCATCATTACTATTTAACATGATAACTGGAAGTCCTAGCCTCAGCAATCAGAACACAAAAACAAGAAATAAAAGGAATCCATATTGGCAAGGAAGAAGTCGAACTTTCACTTTTTGCAGACAAGGTGATACTCTATGTAGAAAATCTGAAATACTCCACCAAAAAATTGCTGGAACTAACACATGAATTCAGCAAATTCACAGGATATAAAATCAGCATACAGAAATCTATTGCATTCTTATACACCAACAATGAAGCAGCAGAAAAAGAAATCTAGGAATTGAGCACATTTGCAATTTCACCAAAAACAATGATACCTAGGAATAAACCTAACCAAAGAGGTAAAAGATCTATACTCTGAAAACTCTAGAACACTTATGAAAGAAATTGAAGAGGACACACAAAAAAGCATTCCATGCTCATGGATTGGAAGAACAAATATTGTTAAAATGCCTATGTGACCCAAAGTGATCTACACATTTAAAGCAATCCCTATCAAAATACCACCAGCATTTTTCACAGAGCGGGAACACACAATCTTAAAATTTGTGTGGAACCACAAAAGACCCCAAATAGCCAAAGCAATTCTGAAAAAGAAAAAACTAGAGTCATCGTCATTCTGGATTTCAAGCTATATTGCAAAGCTTTAGTTATCAAAACAGCATGGTACTGGCACAAAAACAGACACACAGATCAATGGAGCAGAATAGAGGACCCAGAAATGGACCTTCAACTCTATGGCCAACTAATCTTCAACAAAGAAGGAAAGAATATCCAATGGAAAAAAGTCTCTTCAACAAATGGTGTTGAAAAAATTATAGCCACTTTCAGAAGAATGAGACTGGACCACTTTCTTACACCATACACAAAAATAAACTCAAAATGGACGAAAGACATAAATGAGAGACAGGAATCCATCAAAATCCTAGAGGAGAACACAGGCAGCAACCTCTCTGCCCTTGGCCTCAGCAACTTCTTACTAGACATGTTGCCAGAGGCAAGGGAAACAAAGCAAAAATGAACTACTGGGACTTCAAAAGGATAAAAACTTCTGCACAGTCAAGGAAACAGTCAACAAAACTAAAGGCAACCTATGGAATGGGAGAAGATATTTTCAAATGACATCTGATAAAGGGTTAGTATCCAAAATATGTAAAGAACTTATCAAACTCTACACCCAAAAAACAAGTAATACAGTTAAGGAGTGGCAGAATACATGCATAGACTTTTCCAAAGATACATCCAGATGGCTATCAGGCACATGAAAAAATGCTCAACGTCTCTCGGCATCAGGGAAAAACAAACAAAAACCATGATGAGACACCACCTCACACCAGGCAGCATGGCTAAAATTATCAAGTCGGGAAATGATAGATGTTGGCGAGGATGCGGAGAAAGGGAAACCCTCCTACACCGTTGGTGGGAATGCAAACTGGTGCAGCCACTCTGGAAAACAGGATGGAGGGTCCTCAAAAAGTTGAAAGTAGAGCTACCGTACGACCCAGCAATCGCACTCCTGGGTATTCACCCCAAAGATACAGATGTACATACAGATTCAAAGGGATCCACGCACGCTGATATTTATAGCAGCATTATCAACAATAGCCAAACTGTGGAAAGAGCCGACGTGTGCGACTTGACTGATGAGTCGATAAAGAAGATGCGGTCCATACATACGGTGGAATGGTACTCAGTCACCAAAACATGAAATCTTGCCATTTGCAAGCACATGGTTGGAGTTAGAGGGTGCTCAGCTGAGTGAAAGAAGTCAGAGAAAGACAAAAACCATGTGATCTCACTCATATGTGGAATTTAAGAAACAAAACAGATGAACATAGAGGAAGCAGGAAAGGAAAAAAAGAGAGGGAAACAAGCCGTAAGAGACCCTTAACAACAAAGAACACACTGAGGGGTACTGGGGGGGAGGGGGTGTGCTCGATGGGGGATGGGGATTAAGGAGGGCTCTTGTGATGAGCACTGGGCGTGGTGTGTAAGTGATGAATCACTGAATTCTACTCCTGAAACCAATACTACACTGTATGTTCACTAGCGTTTAAGTTAAAAATAAAATTAAAATGGGTCTTAGCGGCAGTGTGTAGTTAGATTGTACTTAAAATCTGTTCTGCCCGTCTGGCTTCTAATAGGAGAGTGGATCCCTTTCCGTTTCAGGTGAGGCGGGGCCACTGCCTCCCTGGCGCTGGATCCCCCCGCCTCACGCCTGTCCTCCGTCCGCGCGTCATCCCCCTCTCCGGACTTGCTCAGGTTATCTCCTGTGGGGACACAGGACCTCATTCACAACCCAGATTTATAACGACATGGTTGGAATTAATACCAGTGTAGCTTCAAAGCCCATAAAACGAGATCCTGCACAGCTCTGTCCCCCCGGCTCTATGTGGTTATTGTCACGCATCATCTCTTTATAAGCTGTGTGCCCTTTTTTAAAAAAAAAAAAAAGTATTTATTTGAGAGAGGGCATGCGAGAGCGCAGGAGGGTGGGCCCGAGGGGGAGGGAGAGGAAGAATCTCAAGCAGACTCCACACTGGTCAAGGAGCCCGATGTGGGGCTCGATCCCACAACCCTGAGATCACGGCCTGAGCCGAGACCGAGAGCCGGACACCTGACCGAGCCCCCCAGACCCCCCGCTGCGTGCCCTGGGTTCCTAGTTGTTGTGTCCTGCGTTTGTCTTTCAGGTCACTGAGCCCGAGCCAAACACAGGGTTCTGCCGGCTCTCCCTGCACGTCGGCCGCCGTCCTCCCTGGTGCTCCTGTGTGCGGCTGAGCTGCAGACCCCGTGCTTTTGCTTCAGCCGCCGGGACTCCCTGTAGCTTGTCCTGCAGAGCAAGTCTGCTAGCAACAAGTCCCTTCTGTTCTTGTTTATCTGGGAGTGTCTTAACTTCACCTTCATTTTTGGAGGCTGGTTTTGCCAAATACAGAATTCTTGGGTGAGTTTCTTTGTCCTAGCGCATTAGATGTGCCCTCCCACGGCCTCTGGCCACGCGGCTTTTGGTGCGGAAGCAGCCGTCGATCTGGCCAGGTGCCTATAGGTGACAAGCCTCTTGTCTCCTGCTGCCTTCAGGATTCTGTCGTCTTTGGCTCATGACACTTTGATTATAATGATTCAGCGTGGAGCTCTTTGAATTTATCGTACGTGAAGCTGTTGAGCTATTTGGACATGCGTGCGTATGTCTGTCATCGGAGTGGAGCTATTCTGGGCCATCATCTCTGTGGTCAGCCGGTAACCCGAAAGAGGTTTCCTTGAGTGCTTGGAGCCGGGAGGGGAAGAATTCTCCCAGCCTCTGCACGCTGGCTCTGAAATGGCACTCTTTCAACACCAGCCTTCACCTTCACCTCCTGTTGTTTAGAGCCCAAAGGTCAGCCTGAGGCACGAGCCTAGGGTCCCGCCAGGTCTCTGAGTGCGTGTGGGCCCTGGCCATGTGCGTCGTACTCCGAATTCCCTGGGGTATGCAGCAGCCCATCACAGCCTTTGCCTTCCCCCAGATCCTGCTCTCGGCCTCCTCCTTCCCCGGCTCCTGGGTTTCGCTGATGCTCGGCTTCCACCATCTCTTCCTCCAGGAGAAGCAGTGCTTTCAGCAGACGTCTCCCAGATGGCCAGTCCGGCCCAGGGGATGCAAAACAAAGCCAGCTGTCTGCACCGGTCCCTCGGGGCCCTGCAGACGTGGCCAACACACAACCGCTTCTCTTGAGAACCCAGTCCGTGTCACCCCTGGTACCAGCAAGCCACAGCAGGAATGCAGACCGCTGTCTCCAGGGCCCCTGCTGAGCTGGGGAGGCGGGGAGGGACGATAGCCGGGAAGCAAAACGCGGCAACACTTTCTACCAAAATGTGACGGTCGCTTTCTTCCTGGACCATTCCCTTGGTGGCTGTTTCTTTTTCCACTAGACCCCAGTGTTCTGAAGAGTTGATTCTGTCCTTTGTTGTTACCTAAATTGTTACTTCGTTGGGGGGACAGGTCCTTGGAGCCTCCCAGTGCACCGTGCCCATGTGCCATTGAGTATGATGGAGCCTTGCAGCCCATCCGGGAAGAGCTCCCTAGCAGACCCCTAAGCCCCGCCCACACACCCCCAGCCCGCCCGGGCCACCCGCGGCTCCCCCTGGGCAGGTCCTGGCTTGTCTCTGGCCCAGCGAGGACACCTGGCCTGTGCCCCGGGGTGGCCAGGGCTGCTCAGGCATTAGCTTCCTCACGGCGGCCCTCCGAGAATGCGGGATGGTGTGAGGCGGGCTCTGCAGCCCCGCAGTCATGCGTCGGGATGGCCCCACTGCCACAGGGTGCTCGCTCAAGCACCTGCATCGGCATCCCCTCCCGGCCTCACGTCCCCCAGCCGTGGTGCTCCCTGGGATCGCCTCCAGCAAACCCTTGCGGCCATACCCGCGTTTTGTGCGGAACCCCAACTAGAGCAGCGTCTGCCTGCGCTCCTCCGTGTTGAACCCCTCACTGGTGACATCCCCGCGCCTGTGGCTCGTGGGGTCGTCCTTCCCCAGCAGCCCTCAGGGCAGCAGCCCCTGTGCAAATGGCCTGGGGCAGCTCTGGCGGGGGCCTGGGCCTGATTCTCACGGTCGCAGACCCGGGGTCGCTGTCTGTGGGCTTCGGCATCTGGCTCACGTGTTTGTGATTAAAAGTATCTCATTTGTATACAGATGTGTCAGAATCCTTGCCTCGGGACAAAAATAGGCATGTGTGAAGTGGTGTGGAAACACGAAGTGTTCTTAGTCTGTGTGGCTTCACGCCACACGTAAGCAATATTTTCCCTGCGGATTGAAGGAATCTTTCTCTCTAAGGACTGGCTGGAGCTTGCTTTTTTTTTCCCTGAGCGTCTTCCTGGGAGAAAGAAAGATCTCTAAAATCTCCCATGAGGTGTAAGCCAGCTGGAGAGACTTCAACTGACTGCTTTGGTTACTTTACAAGAGCAGAAAAGTTGATTTTTCCACATCCGCCGAGTGAGTTTCAGAGGTTGGGAGTTGCTGCTCCTGACTTCCCTCGCCCTTCCTGC
>CM052887.1:92597056-92615217 GCA_028534135.1 Potos flavus | reverse complement strand
ACCCAAAAGACTCCACCCCCAAACTACTAGAACTCATACAGCAATTCAGTAATGTGGCAGGATACAAAATCGATGCACAGAAATCAGTTGCTTTCCTATACACTAACAAGGAAAATATGGAAAGGGAAATTAGAGAATCCATTCCGTTTACAATAGCACCAAGAACCATAAGATACCTGGGAATAAATCTACCCAAAGACGTAAAGGATCTGTACTCGAGGAACTACGGAACACTCATGAAAGAAATTGAAGAAGACAAAAAAAAGTGGAAAAGCATTCCATGCTCATGGATTGGAAGAATAAACAGTGTTAAAATGTCCCTACTGCTCAGAGCAATCTGTGCCTTCAATGCCATCCCGATCAAAATTCCACCGGCATTTTTGAAAGTGTTGGATAGTTCTTAGGAAGTAACTTTCTTCCTTTGACAAGCACTTGGACCCAATGCTACACCAAAAATATAAACGTCTTTCCTCTGTCTGTGATCATGCCACGCCCTGCGATCACAGGGATGGGCCCCGGACGTCTGACAGAACCGGGAGCCACTGTTTCCAGGCTGACCCCATTAGTTTCCTATGACAGCCCCAACAGCACCACACTTGGGGCGCCTAAAACAACCGACGTTCATTGCCTCACGCCTGGGAGGCCGGAAGTCGGAGATCCCGGCGTGGTCAGGGTGGTTTGGGGCCTCTCTCCTCCGCCTTGTGGATGGCCGTCTCCTCCCCGGGTCCTCCCCTGGTTGTGCTCTGTGTGTGCCTGTCTCGATCTCTTCTCCTAAGCACGCCGGTCCGATTGGATCAGTGCCCATCCTAGGGCCCCATTCCGTAAAGGCCCCATCCCCACATACGGTCACACTGTGAGGTCCCGGGAATAAGGGTTCAGCGTGTGGATGGGGGGCTACCCCTCAGCCCATAATACTCACCTGTGGTCAAATCTGTCTTGTTAGCGTCTGCTTAAACTTTGGGATCCTTTGCATATTAGTTCCAAAAGACAGTGTTTAGACAAGCTAACTAAGAAATATACATGTGCTACGTTCCTAGACCACTGAGCAAGTAATGGAAAAGTGAAACATTCTACCAAGCCAAGGAGGGAGACAAAAAATTAATAAAAATGTGCATTTTTAGAAACCTGATGGGATAGTTCTGTGCATAAACCCATCACATCCGTGGTCTGATCTGACATCCAGCCATAGCAATTAAGTAAAGATGACCACGTGGTCCGAGTAAATTAAGTCTCCCCCAGTGGTGGTGTTGAGGTGGGAAGACCCAGCTCTCCTAGTCAGTGGGGAGCCTTGGCCGAGTGTGACTAACCCACCAGGACGCCTTCCTGCAGCGCCCTTGGCGGCCAGCGCGAGGGGTAGACACACCCCTCTAATGCGGGGGGGGCCCCCCGAAAAAATTATTGACATTGAAACAATGTAAACCGTGTTGCAATTTGATTTCTTTGGCAAAGGGCTCGTCTGTTTCTTTGTGGCTTATCTACCTATGGAAGCCTTTTCCTTTTGGTGTGCAGCAGGTAGAGCAATGAATTTATTCTAGAAATGTCAGCGATGTTTTATGATGCTCCCTTCGGCAGGAACATAAAAGGGACTGATTGTGAAACCGCTAATTTACAGATCTTCCGTAAGTGAATGCAAACAAATTCTGGTCCTCAAAGCCCTGCTAATATACAATGTTCAATTTTTAATTTCCAGTCCATCTTAGATTATGGGGATGAAAAACAATATTTAATCCCTCGTTAACACATGAATGAGCGGAAGCTGTCATTTTCAACCAGACAATAACGGGATTATCTCAAGAACTGTCAGTTTATGTGAAAACATTATGTTACCCAAATTTTCATAAAAATTAGCAGTGGATAATATTCAAGATCAGAGCCATGGAAAGAGGAAAGTCTGCATTCATGGTAATAAATATTCATATTTGTCTGCTCAGGAGATGAAAATCTAATCAAGGGGCTATTGATGAGCTGGCTTTTTTTTTTTTTAACCACGACGTTTCATCTAAATTGGGTTTGATATGGAAATGAGTCTCGCTGGAGTCCTCCGGGCCAGGAGCGCGCGGGGATCACGGGGCGGGGTGCCCACGGGGTTGGGTGCTGCTCTGGTTCACCGCCACCGCCGGTGTCGGACGCCTGCATCTCGCTTAACTCAGGGTCCTGGGCGTTTAACGAGGTGGAGTGTTTTGGACCCTCCCTCTCTTTTTTAAGAGAAACACAACGTAATTCATGCCAGTTAACTCCTAGCTACTGCAGGGTTAAAATCATCTGTGTTTTTGCTTTTGTTGACAGTTACCATAAATCAGAAGACATTGGGCATGAAGCTTAATGAAAAATGTATGATTTTAAAAAGAAAAGATAGTAGCTGCGGGACTGTGTGTGTGTGTGCGCGCGTGTGCGCACATGTGCGTACATGTGCGTGTTCCTGATATTTTCTTGAAGGCCCCACTTTCCCCTACACATCAGCAAGCATTTGAAAACATTGAATTAAACAGGCATTCATTAGTAAACACAGTGCGGGTTGATCGCATCAAATGATCCTGTTTCTGGCCCCATCACGGTGCCCTGTCGTCACCATGTCTCTGTTCCAGGCCACTAGGAAACCCCCCAGCACTCAGAGGGCTCCCTTAGGCCCCAGGCACCCACGTGGAGTAGAACCTTTTCTAGCTCCCACATAAATTCCTGGAGAGCAAGAGCAAGATATGCTTGTTCCCTAGAGAAGGACCGAATCCAGCCATTTAGGCTGAGAGCATCACCACCTGTCTTCATTGTATATCCAAATGTGTCCCACTTACAGAAACAGGACTTTTCCTAGATCGCTGTAGTTATGTTGCAGAGCAGAATGTTTGTATTAATGTATATTTTAAAATGATCCTGGCACGTATTTTCCGTTCACTTTTATGCTCTCGCTCGAGTGGAGCTGATTATGGGATGGTCCGATGATCTTGAGGAACACGTAGAGCGTGTGGCTTCTCAGGACGGCGTTTCCGGGTACAGACCTCGCACCGCTCCTTCCGTGCTGGGGCAGGAAGGCCAGGAAGGACGCAGAAAACCTTCCCTACCACGCTGTGTGTGTCCTTCCCATCGAGGTCTCGTCCTCACAAGAGCTATGTCCCGTTTGCCTCCTGCCCTACCTTCTCCAGTTCGCCCTGGGGTCTGGGGACATTGCATTTCTCAGTGGGTGGGGGGGCGGGAAGAGAGAGCACTCTCAGGTCTCCTGGGCCCCGCTGGGGTTTCTCCGTATCGCTTCCTCCGTGGGCAGGGAATTCACGCGGCTCTTTCAGGAGCAAACATTCCTCCTGGAAGTCTGGTTCGCTGTATTCCCTGCCAGTCACTGTCGTCCTCTGGGGTCCCTGGAGTGGGGTCCACACTTACCTGCGTAGACGCGGCCCCTCAGGTACTGCGCCTGACGTTGCTCCTGAGACGCTCCTGCACCCTAGGACCCAGAATGTGGGGAGCAGGGGCACCCCGTGCGCTCCACCCACAGCCTCTCCTCGCGCTGACCCGCCCGGTGCCCCCGCGGTTCTCGCCGCGCGTGAGCTGCACCCCTGGTTTCCAGTGGTCTCGTGCCGGTGTGTGTGGCCCCGTGTCGGTCACAGAGGATCCGTTCGTCCTGAGAGAAGCAGGACCGGCAGGTGCGCGCTTGCAGAGATGGAGGGGAGAGGGGGCGTGTAATGAGCCGGCCCACCAGTTCCGGATGCCGGAAGTCCCACCAGCTGCCATGTGCACGGGAGCCCGGGGCCCGAGCCCCACCCAGAGCAGGGGGACCGCGGGCAGGACAAGACGCACGGCCCAGCTCAGGCAGAGAGCACGTTCGGCCGTCCTCCGCCTCCCTCTCAGTTCAGACCCCGGGTTCAGCTGCTGCTGTAGGGACAGCGTGCACACAGCCCCGGAAGGGACGTCTCGCCAGCCGCCCACAGCCCTCGGCCCCGCCGCACTGACCGGCACCACCTCCTTAAAGCTGCTGTTCCCGCAGCCGCCTGTCGCTGGAGAGGTCTCTGGCTTCTCCGCGGTGGAGAATGGCGGTTTTCGGACGGGATACCTGTCATGTGTCACGCCGTCCTTGTCGGTTAGGGTTCCGCTGCTGTGTGAGTACGAGGGAACGTCCCTGTGGGGTCAGGAGAGAGGGTGCTGCTCACCCGCAGATCCCTGTGACGTCCCGGTCCACCTCCTCCTGGCGGCGAACCCGGCTCACGAGGGCCGCGAACGCCCCGCTCCCGGCCACATGGGGCCGAGGGCACAGCTTGTCCCGAGCAGGAGCCCGGGGACCAGGCACGGGGAACAGCGGGAGGATGAGGGGTGGGAGGACAGGGGCCTCGTAGCCACGTGTGGAGTGGACTCTTCAGTGGCTGTGGTCTAACAAAGGGGCATTTAAGTAAATAGACGGTTAAATTAAAGAACTGGGATTATCTGTGTAGCTAATACCACGTCTGTTTCTTCAAGGAAAGGGGTAATTGGCCACAGCTAAAAACTGTAGGGTTTTAGCCGCACTCACAAAGCTACGTGTGGTGACGGCCTGTCCCGGGACGTGTGAATTCCGTGTCCTCGGTGCTGAGACTTGGTTTCCAGCGCCGATTCCGCCCTCGGCGTGGGCCCCACACAGTGCCCTCAGAAGCCGCGGCAGACGGGGCTCAGCATGAGGGATTCCCGCAGGTTGTCTCCGGAGCTCACGTGGGCACTCGTCCACACGGCCTGGCCCGTCCATGTGAGGCCGTGGAGGCAGCAGGACCGGGCGGCAGGATGAGCGTGGGTGGACGTGGACGTCAGTGGTCAGGGATCAGGATCTGTCGAGTGGAATGTCGTCAGTGCTTCCCCAGACATAGAGAGAGCCAACAGAACTTGTTTCCGTTTGCCACGGCACGGTCCCGGCCACGCAGCCACCAGACTCCTCCAGAAAACCCCGGGAGCGGTGCCGGCCGTCCTTGGTGGACCCCCTGGGATGGCCGAGGTGGCTGGGGCGACGCGACCACGAGGGGTCACACTTACACTCTCCTACCCCACATTGGGGGTCTCCCATTAGCTGGCTGGACGTCCACACGTTGGCAGGACTGACAGAGGGCGCCGCGGGAAGGACGTGCAGACACGGAAGGGGCACACAAACCCCGTCTGTGGGAAAGCCTGGTGGGGAGGCACGTGTTCCAGAACTCCTGGGCCACCGCTCTTAGCTTCGCATTCCCATCACCCCCACCAGAAGGCTGGTGCCCGACCTCAAGCAAGGTTATCCGGAATTGCTGCCATGCATCTTCCCATTTTCTGCTGTAAATGCTCAAAGCCAAGAGGAAGGAAGCGGCAGCTCTCTCTGGCCCGTGGAAGCCTGTAAACCCTCTGGTTTTCTCTCGTTTGAGGAAGTAGGGACTCCCCAGGGCCTCCTGGAGGGCACTGGCCGCCCCCATCACCAGCCTCCCAAGGAAACCCCATAACCGAGCTCCCTGTCTCCAAAATGGACGAATTGGGTGACTGTTCATTTTGCAGGGACCCTGCCCTTGGCAGGGTTTCCTGCAGGTTTCTTCTACTTATCTGTGTATGTATGTGAGTGTGAGCCAGTGTGCATGTGTGGGCATGTGTGCACAAGTGCATGAGTATATGTGTACACGAGCCTGGGAGCACGTGTGTGTAAGCATGTGCACACAAGCCTGTGAGCACGTGTGCCTGAGTGTGTATGTGTACACAAGCCTGTGAACGTGTGTGTGCACGAGTACATGAGCATGTATGCATGTGCCTGTGAGCACGTGTGAGTGTGTATGAACGTGTGTACATGTTTGAGTGAATGAGTGTGTGTGCATGAGCCTGTGAGCACATGTGCATGTGTGTGTGCACATGAGTGTGTGTACACGACCCTATGAGCATGTATGCCTGAGTGTGAGTGTGCATGAGCCTGTGGGCACATGTGCGTGAGTGTGAGTGTACATGAGTGTGAGTGTATGAGCATGTGTGCACGAGCCTGTGAGCACGTGTGTGTGTGTGAGTGTGTGCGTGTTTCATGAGAGTGTGTTACTTTGCTTCTGCGAGCGTACCCCAGCTGCCGCTGGCCAGCTCAGACAGCCGCCCGCTACGCTTTCTCCCTGCCTCCCAGACCCCAGACCCCCACGCGTCTGCGGGTGAGTCGGGAAGCTTCCAGGTGAAGACTGGGCCTCCCCGCAAGAACAGAATTGTGACCGTCTCCGCTGCAGGAAGGACGCTAGGTGGGGGGCCGGGCGAGCAGAAGCAGAGAAAGGAGTGGGCACCGGGAGTGCGTGTGGCGGGAGGAGAGGGCACGGCAGCGCCCAGAAAGCAGAAGGTGGTGGTCAGTCTGAGGAGAAAGTCAAGTGCAGGACATTGTCTGCTGACTAAAGCCCACATGTGGCAGCAAAGCAGCTGGGGGCTTTGGATTCAGGGTGAAGGCAGGTAACCTGTGCATGGCAATGGGGGTCATGAGTCTTGCTGGGGGTGCGGGGCAGTGACCTGTTGGCTGTGCTAAAGGCCAGGGAGGAACGAGGCAGCCGGGAGACGGCCGTGGGCCATTCCAGTACCTTCCAAGGAGCCAGTGGGGGCTGGGACACGCAGGGGCGGGCCTCACCCACATGCTGGTGTCAGATGGGACATGGTCTGAAGGCGAGGGATGGATTTCGAGGAGCGGATGCCTTAGTCCCCCATGGCCCCTCCTCTGGCGCCTCCAGAATGGGACTCGGGCTGCTGAGGATCCAGGGGTTTTATGGAAGGTTGTGGGGGGCCCACCCAGAGTAGCCAAGACCGTGAGGAACAAGAGAGAGCTTTGATGGCCTTGCAGCCATGCTAGCGGCCCGTGCTCGGCACTTGTGACAGCCGCCATCGCCTGTCCGCCCGGTCCTCCTCTCCCAGAGGCACCTGATGGATTTCGGGTCGGCATCCTGCAGAGAGCTGAGCTCTGCCCTGAGGCCCTAAACCAGGGTCCCCGTGTGCCCCAACGACGCCGCAGCCGAGGGAACTCCGCAAAGGAAGCTGTTTTCGGCAGGCCCCTTACTGTAGACGGAGCGTGGGACAGCCCAGACGGCGCTGTCTTGTCTCCAGGACACGCTGCGCCGAGCCTTGGGATTTTAAGGTGAAATGAGCAAAACGGGAGGGTATTTCCCTGTCCAGAGTGAGCCCCTAATGGATCAGGGCCGGTTGATCTGTGTTTCCTTCTTGGTTCTTACTGATTGATTCAACGAGTACTTGCTCAACACTTGCTATTAGGTAGAAATACATGGAACTTACATTTTTAGGTCAGAAGTGGTGAAACCTTGGCACTTCCATGTGGTTTAGCCTCAGGAACCACCCCCGGAACTGGGCCCCGGGGACACAGCAAGCAGGCAGCCCCCCTGCAGCGGCACCAGTCCCATCAGGTGAGGCGGACAGGGAACCCCGGGGTGGAGGGGAGTCATCGGATGGGAGGACGGTGACTCTTCCCACAGGGAGCCGAGGGCCGGGACGCACAGAGAGGAGAGGCTGGGCCAGGAGGCTAGGCACGGGCGCGTTGACCCTCCTGGCTCCGCAGCTGGGTCAGGCAGGATCCGGGATCCTGGCAGACATTTGGTGAGTGTGGCTGTCCTGTCCCCTACTGGATGGTCCGTCTGCGGGAGGAAGACCTCTTACTCTTTGTTCCACGGGGTCTCTGATTTGGGAGGGCTGAGGAAAAGCCTAAGCCCGCGCTCTTCCAAAAGTTCCCTGTGATGCTGTGGCCTGGGGCCCCACTTTGAGAACCCCTGCTCGAAACATCTGAGTCTTGCCTGGTGAGACAGAGAGAACAGGTGCCTAATTCCGAGGTCACTTTGGGGGCTGGGAAGCCCGGCTTCCTCCAAAGAGCACTTGTGTCCCGGGATGTCTGTATGGAGGCAGCGGTACCATGCGCCACATGAGGGAACAGCCCCCCGTTTGCGCCGAAGGAGCCCCCAGGTGGGGGGCGTTCTCAGAGCCCAGGCTGACCCGTCCCCGGCATGCAGCCTCGGCTGAGCACAGCGGCGCGTCCACCTGCGGGGCCTCCCAGAGAGGCAGAGCACTCCAGGAGGAGGTGCGATGGGCTCTCCCGAGGGCACAGAGCACCACTCAGAGGAGGGAGGAGGGTGTGCGGGTGAGTGCAGGTGCTCCGCAGAGCCTCCCGGCCGGTCCCCAGCCCCTGGAGCTGGGGCCTTGACAGACTCACCCCGTTTTCTCCACCGGCATTTTCTGAGTTCCTCCAACACTTAGAGCTGTCGTCTAGGTTTACGACGTGTTTGCTAACTAAGGGGAAACGTCAGCTTTGTATTTACTTTGTTACTAAGTGTGGCCGTGGAATTCTCCCATCAGATGGAACAGCTCACAAGATTCTACATGTAAAAGAGACAAAGGAAGAGACGGAGGCTCTGCTCCAGCAGAGGCTCCGAGGCCCTTCTCTGACCTCCTGTGCATCGAGGAGGCGCCGCAGGCGGGGCCCATTCGGGGCCCCGGCGAAGTGGAGCTGTGGGAAGCATTTATAGAAACAACCGACTGTTTCAACAGGAAACCATCTTGGCACCAAGGGGAAAACCAGAGCGTTGGCTTTTTTACACTAATTTTAAAACTGAATACTTAATACATTTTGAATTATGTATGATAGGGTGCTTAGGGGATGTGGGAAAGTCTGTAAGCTCTATTTCAGAGGCTTCTGTGAATCCTATTTTGACCCTACATGGAGTCTGGTCTAGAAATGGCTGCCGTGGTGGCAAGAATGGTGGGCAAGTTTTGGAAGACCTGGCCTCACCATTAGCTCCCTCGTAACTTTGAACTCGTCGTTGACTCCTGCTAGTTTGCCTCTTCACGTTTGAGGTGGAAACATTGGGCAGATGATCCTGAACACCTCTGGGTGGAACATTCAACAGAATTTAGGCTCTGTGAATAAGAAACCCTATTTGTCTCATATGTCTTTGCATCTCCACCAACCCACACAATGTGTGCTCAACATCTCCACCGATTTTTATTGGATGAATGGATGGATGATGGGTGATAGATGATGGATGGATGGATGGATGGATGGATGGATGGATAAAGGGATGGGTTGATGGATGATGGATGGATGAATGGATGGGTAGATAATGGATGGATGGATAATAGATGGATGAGTAGATTGGTGGATGGATGGATGGGTTGGTGGGTGAAGGATGGATGATGGATGGATGGGTGATGGATAATGGATGGGTGAATGGATGGAGGATAAATGATGGATGGAAGCATGGGTGATGGGTGGGTGGATACATGGGAGGATGGATGGATGGTGGAAGGATGGGTGGATGATAGATGATGGATTGGAGGATGATGGATACTGGATGGGCTGTCGGGTGGAAGGATGATGGATGGATGGTGGATGGATTGACGGATGGGTGGATGGTGGATGGTGGAAGGATGGATGATGCATGGTTGGGTAGATGATGGACGAGTGATGTGATGTTAGATGGGTGAATGAGTAAGCTGTTCTCTGGATGATTCAGAGTTCTTTATCTGGAGCTGACCTTGATCTTGAAATGAAATCTTTTTCTATGTGCCGTATTTTTATTCTCTTAAAAAAAATTTTAGCCAGTTCTTAAATTGCACCAGAGAGAATAGAGATATTGGACAAGTGCGGCTCTGACATTCATGGGACTGATTCCTCTCAGTGGGACTCTGCTCTGAAGGCAGGGGCTTGTCTAGAGCCGAGGACTCCGTGGAGTCTGGAGCCCCGACATGTCCTGCAAAGACGGGGTTCCACCAGGGAAACGCCACATCGTGGAAACAGACGGGTGGGCTGTAGCCCTGAAAAGAAACTTCTCCCTCGGCACACCCCATCACCCAAGGCGTCCTGTAGAATTCACAGGTCGGAGGAGCTAGCTGGGTCCCACAATCCCTCACCACTTAGCCATGAATGGGTCAGAGATCCAGTTCCAGAGCCCTCATCTGGTGGCATCTGGACAGGAGCTCTTTCTGCTTGGTGCGCTCAGATCGCTGGTGTCTGAATCACTACGTAAATCACTAAGCAAACCTTGCCTGGTTTGGCCATTTTAGACGGCGGTTGGCGAGGCACAGAGCGTCTGTTGCCTTCGGAGGCACAGGGTACCGGGCATTCACCCCACCTTTCCTGACCGTCTGGTGGTCATCCCAGAGACCCCAGTTAACTCTGGAAGGGCTCCTGGGTGCTGTTCCCTTTAGTGGCCCCTGCGTCCCCTGCCCTGCTTCTGCAGACTTCGTAGTGCGTGCCCGCAGGGCCAGGCCCCCAGCCATGAGTCTGCTGCCCCCCCGCCCCCGGGGCCTCCAGTGCACCTCCCGCCATGGACCAACCCCTGAGTGTAAAGAGAGAGTGCGCAGGCCCCCGGGACAGTACTCTGGGAGAGCCGATCCGCGGGCGTGCTAATGCACGGGCTCCTCCAGCCTTTCCCTCCGATTCATGCTCGTGAGGTTGTTCATGCTGACTTACGTGAGTCTAGCGCATGCTTACCTCCAGGGTCACATTTCACTGTGAGTACAAGTCACAGCTTTTCTGTATTTGCGTCCACGAGGGCCCTCCGGTTGTGCCCACGTGCTCTGAGCCGGCCGTGAAGGAGCGTCTCCGGGCACAGGGGCGTGAGGGGCTCCTCCCGACTCGGTGCAGGTCTGGACTCTCCCACCTCGTGGTGTGGCCGCAGGGCGAGGGGGAGCTTCATGAGTGGGGGGCTGTTCAAGACGGGGGAAGGCACGCGGAGAGGGGAGCAGGTTGTGTGTGTCCGCGTGTGTGTCTAACAGGCGTGCTCTGTGTGTTGGTACGTTTGTGTATATACACAGGTGTATCGCGTGCGTGTGTGTGAATATGTGGGGGTGTGCTTGTATATGTGGGTTGTTGTGTGTGTGTGTGTGTGTGTGCTTCTCAGCTGCGCATCTGGGTCTGTGCATGTGTCCTGTGTATGCACATGGTGTGGCCCGTGTGGAGTGCGTGTGTGTGCACACACTGTAGCTGGCTGTCCTCTGACCGTGGCCCGCAGGCGCGGAGCGGCAGCAGGTGCGGCGAGGGATGGAGGTCCTGGCTCAGCAGTCTGAAAATGGCGAGTCCCCTCCGGTTGTGACCCTGCCGTCCCTGAAGCCGTGTTCAGACAAGAGGAAGAGAAACAAGCGGCCGGCACAGTTAGCACCTGCTCCCGGGCGTCCATGTGGGGCCAGGGGAGGAGGCAGCGCGAGGCCTGCGGTCCTGCGGCCCGGCTGGCACGTGGCCGGGCAGGAGGCGGCCGAGAGGCACACGGCCCACACTCCGAGCTCCTGTCCTGCCCCGTCTCCCACAGCCCTGCGGGACCCGGCGGGCCAGGCTGGCGATCGAGAGCTCAGGGGCAGGGGTGCGGCTCCGAGGGGCGGTCCTCAGGCTCTGAGCCCCTGTGGGAGCCGGCGGCGGCTGATGTCCACCTTGTCTGCCGGAAGAGCAAGGACGCTGGAAGGAGCGACAGGTGCCCCCCACCCCCCGAGTGGCTTCGACGCGTCTGCGCGTTACAGTCAAGCCTCACTCGCTCTGCACTGGGCGAGCCCCGTGTGCTGGGGCCAGTTCCCCCAGACTGTGCTGGACCCAAAATTAGGTTTCTTCTTAGAAGCCGAAATGTGCCTCAGCTCTCAAGAGCCCTGACCCGCCAACCGCGGAGGAAGGAGGCCTCTGGGGGAAGGAGAGGCCGCTCGTCGGCAGGGCCCCTGGGGAGGGGGGCCGAGGTTCGGACCCAGGTCAGCCTGCACACGGTGGGGGCCGGCTCCTCGCTCCCTGCCCCGTCCTGCAGCTCTCCTGCAGCACCGGCTCTTCTCTGGCCCCGGAGTCACCGCCTCCAGGCAGCAGTGGGTGGGAACGGGCTGCAAGGGGCCGGCAGGGAGAAGGTGTGTGGGCGCGGCGCGGGGCACACGGGCTCCCCCATTCTGCGGCTGGAAGTGGGGCCCAGGCCACGCTGCCTGCCCAGAGCCGGGACCTGCTCGCCGTGCGTCCAGAAGCAGAGCAGAGACACTCTGCTGCCACAGCCCAGGTCCACAGCCCAGGCTCCTAACCTGTCACCCCCGCCGGCGGCCTGGGCGCGAGGCCGGGGAACACGGCCTGTGAGGGGCTGTCAGGCATCGCTACTTTGGGACAAAATAGCGTAAGCTCTGTGCAGCTTCCAAGCGTGTGCATCAGGACAGTCCGCTGGACCAGGGTCCTCCCAGTGACCTCGGGGTCCCTGCCTCCCGCGACAGGCCCGTCCCAAACACACGCCAGCCTGCGGGACTTGAGTGTGTGGATCTGGGGACAGGATTGACGGGGACACAGCCCCAAACCCCATGCGGTCTGCCCTGACGGGTGCCTTTTAAAGAACTGTGTTTAAATTTTCAGACTTTTAAACTATTTGTTTTCCTTTTGAAGACTACTTTTTAGTATAAAGTTCTGTGGGGCGCAAACCGGGCCCAGCCGAGGTCGGCCTCCCCTGTCGGCGGGAAGACCAGACACGGTAGGATTGGCCAGGAATCACGACGGCGGTTCCTGCCCCGATGGCAGGTAGGACGAGACTGTCGGGGGGCGTCCTGGCTGCTCCCTCGTGCGTTCCCCAGAGCCCCGCGTCCGGGGCAGCTCTTCTAGGACCCGAGGGTTCTGTGCTGTTTCCAGACTCACTTGTCAGGACGGCAGCAGGACTCGGCAGGACACCACGGGGCCCGGCCGTGCGGGCAGCAGCCTGTCCTCGGCGTGGGGAGGCCGGCTCTGAGGTCCCCGAGCTCCGAGCTCCTCCGGCGTCTCAGAGCCCGCCGGGACCCCTTTGGGAGGAAGCCGCGGCTCCCACTCTCTCCACATTCACGGATCCATCTCTGAATTCTCATTAACTTTGGGCCGATCCAGCTGTGCCCGCTCTAGACTCCAATTTTGACAACTATTGACTGAACTGCCTGGTCAGTTCCCTGAAAAGATAAAAATAAAAACAAGCCCAACCCGCCTGTCACTGATGGAATCGATCAGCCGGCGCAGACGGATGGTTTCTCAAGCCGCCTGGTGTGGACGGGCGTGGATGCTCTCAAGCCGCCTGGTGTGGACGGGCGTGGATGCTCTCAAGCCGCCTGGTGTAGACGGGCGTGGATGCCCTTAGCTTGCGTTTTATTTACAGCACGTGTATTTACATAAATGTGGGGGACCGTGTGCTCAGCCCACAGAGTAATTGTCTACTTCTACCACCTAATTATCTCAATGCGATTAGTGAGTGAGATATTAAAGCAGAAGATTAGATATTAAAAAGCATCATTACGGCACAGAAATGAGATTTGCATAGAGCGATATGTAATTCCAGGCCAGAAATGCACGCACACAGCACACAATTATGTATTGAGAGACCCAGCCTCTTAACATCTGTATAGGAAAACAAAGATAAAAATTCATTACTATGTCCAAAAGATATGAACTCTTCCATCTTTTAAAAAAATGCAGTGCTGTGGCTCTCCAAGATGTGTTAGATGGTAACTGTGACGTGGGACCTTCTGGAAAATAGCACTGAGCTCCGAGAGAGCGAGAGGAAGGCTGTGGGGTGGGGCCTCTGCTCTGGGGTCATGTCGGTGTCGTCCCTAGAGGAACCCGTGGTACATGGCCCTGGGCCCCTTGAGCCCAGCGGTACAACCTGAGTGTGTGCAGCCCTACTCTGTGTGGCCTGAGTGTGTGTGGCCCGGCTGTGTACGGCCCAAGTATGTACAACCTGAGTGTGTACGGCCTGAGTGTGTGCAGCCCGAGTGTGTACAATCCGAGTGTGTGCGGCCTGTGTACGGCCCGAGTGTGTACAGCGCATGTGGTTCTGTTCAGCAAGCACGAGAAGGGCGCGAGCTTCTTGGAAGCAGGATTCCAAGGGTTGCCTGCACTGATTTTCTACCTGGTACACATCCTTCTACGTATTTTTGTGATATAAATGAATAAATCCTTAAAAAAAAGAGCGAATGATTCTCCAGCAACAGCAGCACTCTGTGGGCGAAATAAGGGCCTTCAAGGCGGAATCATCGTGGACGAAGTGCCCGGTGTCCCAGGAGGCTCCGGGGCGAGGGACAGAAGGCACGCCCCGCGTGAACTCCCTTCTCTACGTTATTTTAGGTAATGCAGCAGAAAGTGGATTTTATACACTAAATATATTTTAATTTTTATAACTTATGAACAAGACCTTTAAATTGTTGAATAACCTTTCTAATACATAGTTTACTAAAGTCGGAGGAAAGCAGACAAGCACGTGTCACAGAGGTCGGCTGGTCATCTAGAGCAAACACTCACAAGTTCAGGGGCCACGCAGGCCACGTGCCCGGCTGCAGACCGTGAGGGAGGGGTGTACTCTAGCAGACGTGACCAAACGAGACGCACGCCGCAAGTACAGGCTGTCCGGACGTGCCGGCCTGGCTGTGCGACACGGTTTCAGGGGACAATGGGGCCCCTGATTGAATTGTTCATAGTTACATTTCTAAACAACCTGGGATTTTCCGGCTCAGCATCTTCCCAGACGCTACGTTCAATGCGCTTAATACGTGTTCAGATTACAGTGAGAATGTCAGAAGTTCCCGTCCTTGTGAAAAACGATTACTGGACACGCGGCGAGGAGAGACACATCGGCGTGGCCGGCGGAGAGAGACCAGACGAACGCCACCGCTCAGGACGCACGGGGGACTTCTCCCTCTGTGATCCACACGCGCTTCCGAGGCGCTCGGCAGCCCCCACGGCCGCCGCCGCTGGCTCCCGGGGAAGCAGGCCCTCCAGTGCCTCGGGGACGAACCATCAGACCGGTCTCAGCGAAAAGAACAAGGCTCAGGCAACCGTACGAGTCTCGTGAAAGCAGCGAGTGCCGAAGTGCTCGCTGGAGCAAGACGCCGTCTGCACCGTCACGTGAGGACGTCTCTAAACTCCGCGCATCCGCCGTGTCCGCCTCTTGGGAAGCTTACTTCCTAGAGGTTCTACAACCCGCCCCATGTGTCCAGCAGATACGTCACAATAATCAGTGGATATTGCCGAGTGCTCGAAAGGGACAGGTAGAAAGCATTTTAAAGCAGAGCCAGCGAGACGATTTATAGTGAGCTGAGGGCTGGGATTTTCTTTCTTGTTCATCTTTATATTGCTGTTATTTCTCAAAAACTACGGTCCTTTTTTATCTCAAATGTTCTGCTGGACAGCTGGAGGAGGGGGCGACAGACCTCCACTTTCCGTCCCTCCCGGCCCCTCCCTCAGGCAAGCCCGTGCCCCCGGCGCCGGGGCGTCTTCTCGGCTCAGCATTTACAGACGGCGACCCCCCCCCGCCCCCCGCCACCGTGAAGGAGCAGGCAGCGTCACCACGGCCATCGCGGAGACGCGGCGCTCTGGCACGGCCGCCTCCGAGGCCTGCAGCCCGTGGTGCCCACAGCGGGCCGGCCAACACCCCAGGCAGCTCGGCCGGCAGGCCGTGGGCACGCCTGCACCCCGCGCCTCTCGGGCCCCCTTCCCGCCGAGACAAGCCATGACGCCCGCGTCGGTCACCTCGCTTCTTCCTTCAGAGGCCCGCGTGTGTCCAGTCCCTGCGGTGGCAGCTGGGTTTAAAGACCCTGACTTTCTTGCTTGGCCACAAGTCCGGAGGCGGGACGCCCCAGAGTGAGGTGTCCCAGCGCTGGTTCCTCCCGAGGCCTCGCTCCCTGGGTGTGGACGCCGTCTTCTCCCCATGTCCTCACGTGGTCACCCCCCGCGGGTATGTGTCCTGGCCTCCTCCTCTTACAAGGACACCAGTCCAATGACATTAGGGCCCTTTGTGAACTCACCGTCACCTGCTTACCTCTCCACACAAGGTCACATGCTATCCTGGGGGCTGGGGCTCCAGTGTAGGAGGCGGGGGATGTGGCTCAGCCCCTAACGTGGGAGGCGGGTGTTCCTGGGGGTGAGGGTCCCGGCCGGGGTGGGCAGGAGCTCCCATGCAGAGCCCGGCCCCATGCTCTTCCTTCCGTCTGGCCGTCCAGGCGCATTACCGGAAAGACTCGCCCAAGGGGACGACTCGGCTGTGACACGCGGCGTCCTCCACCCGGTCAGGAAGGGGCTGGGGGTGTGGCTTTCGAAAATTCCCACCTGAGCGTTTAAACAAAGGTCAAACACACAGAAAATCGTGCACCGAGGGGTTTGGGTACAGAGTGGAGGCCAAACAGAGCGAACGCCCCTTTCCAGGGTCCCAGCCAAGCCCCCTCTTGCTAACCAGCTTCTCTGCAGAGAGGGGCCCTTGCCGGCAGGCGGCTTCTTCGCGGGCCCGGCGGTCAGGGCAGTCAGGGCGGGGGCTCTGAGGCCACCCGTTCCCCTCTGGGCCGGGGAGCGTCCTAAAGAAGGAAGCCATCTCCCTCCAGTGCCACCCCGGCCCCGGGCGGGCAGCCTGCGGGGCTGAGTCACGTCGCCCCTGCCGTCTGCAAACGAGCTCTCCCTCGGCCTGGCCCGGAGCTGAGGGGCGATTCCGACGCCGTGCTCACGGGTCGGCAGGTGCAGCCCGTCTGTGGCGGCGGAGGGGCTCACGGCCCGGTCTCTGCCTCGCCTCTGCCACGGGCTCTGAGCCCGGCCTTGCCCTCGCGGCGACAAGAAGCCGCCTCGGTCCAGGTAAACGCTTTTCACCGTCAACGGAAAGGCAGCTGGGGGAGTGTTTACCCTTGCAAACCGGGTGATTGGCATCGACCCCCCTGAGCCTCAGGGTCCAACCATCCAACTTGGTGGATTTTCATTCAGTAAAGGTCGCCTGTGTCACTAGCGGTTTTCGAGGAAGTAGGTGAAGAAATTGGAGCCATCCTTTTTGAACCCCCAACCCCACCTGGGTAGAAATGGTTTTTAAGATAAAGTTATTTAAACATTTAATGTAAGAGTAATCATCTGGGGGGGAAAGGAGGCTTGGTTCGGAAATCAAAGGTTAAAATTTTCAGACCTCCGTCTGGGGCCCTGTCGTCCGGGGCTCGTGCCCGGAGCCCCTCAGCGCAGCGGGCGTCGTCCTCTCAAGTGAGGGCCGCGTCGCGCCTGCCAGCGGCATCGGGGTCGCGGCTCGAGACCCAGCCGGGGCGCGCCTTCCCCCGTGGAGAGTAAAGGCCGCTTGGCTCCAGCGAATCTGCGGCCGGGACGGGAGGACTGCCCTCCGTCGCTGGGAATCCGGGCGGGGGACGCCTGTAGGTGGGCTTTCCGGGGCTTTCTCTCCGCCCAGGTTTTATTCAGAGTGCGTTTGTGTGAGTTTTCAGATACACGCTATGATGATTTTGAGAAGTTAGGGATAATTTAGATTCTCAGTTGATGCTCTTTGTATTATTTAAATAATGCATGGGCTTCTTAAGCATTAGCTGCCACCCCGTGGAGGGGGGACCCAAAATGGCCTCATTAAGAGAATGATGAAAAGACTCTCTACGGAGCCCTTTGCAGGGGTTGGTAATTACCACCGACGTTCATTAGGCAAAAGGGAAGGGAGAGGCCTGCCGCCATGTGGGGCCTGCAGGAGGTTGGGCCGGACGAGGGGAGGAGCCTGCTGGGGGCCGGCCTCGCTGTCCCGGCTTTGCCTCCCCCCAGGCCCGCCCCTGGCCTTGCAGGAGCTCCCCTTGCTTGGGGGCAAACCAAGGAGAGTGAAGAAAACCCTAACCCAGAAGGCACGCTTCGGAGGTCACTGCTTTTGCACGGCGCTCCCGCACACCGACTGGGCACGCTCAGATCCCCGTCAGCCCGCGGAGGCGGCCACCTGCTGCAGGAGAAAGGCTCCCCCGGCGCCCCGGGCTGGACCTGCCCCACCGGATCCCCACGGCCCTGTATCCCATGGCATCCAGACCGTGTGGTCTCCCGGAAACGGGGCCAGGGTCTCCCCATGTCCCCCGCCGCGGGGTCCTGTGGAAGGAACAGAATGCTGTCCGTCAGTGGCTTGGGCAGGGGACGTCCCAGATGCGGCGTGGTGACTGCACCCCTACAGAGCACAGGTGAGGACACCCAAGTGCTGCTCGTGCGTCATGCTCCCGTGCGCGACGAGACCCTCCGCTGGACAAGGCACCCTGTGGGGGACGCGGCCCGGGGTGCTACGGCCGCTCTCCCCTCCGTGCGTCTCCCAACTCCCAGAAATACAGTTTGCGGAGAGAACGCACTGTTGTGACGATTCCCTCCCCCTTTTTCCACACTTGGAAGAACGTTTGACCCAGTAATTTATTTAAGCCCCAAGCATCTGAACAGAAGGTGCTGCGAACTAGAGCAGGGAAGGTTGTGTCTGGGTCTGTAGGACAGTCCCTGGGGCGGGGGAGCCTGGCCT
>CM052887.1:92576532-92596556 GCA_028534135.1 Potos flavus | reverse complement strand
GGCTCGTGGGGTTGGGCTCGGTAGGCAGAGTGGTGCCGTCGGGCGCCCTGCGAGGCCCACCAGCTCCCGGCGGTGAGCGAAGGCAGGGTCGGCGAGTGTGGCAGGAATGCAGCCAGAGGAGCCCCCTGGGGACCTGGGTGGCAGGCCGGCGTGACCGGGCAGGCCCGGCGGTTTCACCCCGAGGCCGGGCTGCACTCCGCTCAGGGCCTGGAGGAAGGGGGAGTCTTAGCCGGTTGGGCAGACGTTTTGTTCCGACAGGTCGGTGGGACACGTAATGGCAGCCGAGGCCACGGGTGGGAATTTGGAGGCCCGCGGGCTGGCCGTGTCTTAGGTGTCCCGGGGCCCCCACATCACAAGGGGGCGGCTTCTCAGAACACAGAGTGGGGGTTTCTGGGGCTTGGGCTCGGGTAAAATTCAACACAGTCACGTGCTTGTTCCATGCTGGGTCCGTCCCTATGGGTTTCTGTGACGCATCCTGACCCAAGACACTGTCGTCGTGGCCAGCGAGATGGGGACGAGCCCATGGCACCCACGTGAGGAGGCAGACGGCCTCAGACCCTGGGGATTGGGCGCGGCGTCCGCGCTCTTGGCCGCCAGGCCCCGGGGCCCCCACTGGGATGGCCTGCCCCCACTTGTCCCTCTGACGGGGCCCCTTGGGGTCAGGCTGGAGCCGTGTCTTTGCTGGCGCGGCCTGGGGGTGACGACCCCACCTGAGAAGTTCATTCTGGGGGAGGACTCTCTCTGTCCTCGTCACGCTCAAAGTGCTGGCAGAGGGACCGGCAGGTGTGAGGAATGTCCCCAGGGGACCAGGGCCCCCCCACACACGGGAAAGAGGGCGGCTGGACAGAAACTGAAGGCTATCCCGCCGGCTGTCCGTGCCCCTGGTGAGCGGTTGAGCGGTCAGAGGGGCAGCCGTGCTCAGTTTGCTGAGGAGTCAGGCAGCCCCGGCACCAGGAGAGGCTCCTAGCCATCCACCTGCAAGCCGGCTCCCGGTGGGATGGTGAACCCCCCACCGAGCAGGGACTGGGCCTGGAAAGCTGTTTTAGACATAATAGCGATCGTTTTCATTAATATTAATTTTAACAGAGCTGTTCCTCCCTTAAAACCCGTCATTGTCTCTGTTCTCCAGGGGCTTCTGTCTGGGGAGAGTTTCTGGAAAGGGGGGCTCTGATTCAGTCCCTCGGCCCCGCCCCCATGGCCCCGCCCCCGTCCCCCCGCGGCCCCGCCCCGCACCCTCCCGTCGGAGTCTGGGGTTCGCCAAGCTTCTGGGACTCCTGGAGTAGAGCCGAGAAGCAAGGAGCGGCTTGCGGGAGAAGGGAAGCTCACACGACAGCCCCTGCCCGCCTCCTCCCAGGCCTGGCCGGACGAAGCAGACCCGGCTCAGAGGGGCGTGTGGGGGTGGGTCTCCCTGCCCCAGCAGGGTGGGAGCGGGGCCCAGTGAGTGGGGCAAGGAGCAGGCCCCCAGCAAAACCAGCCCTTCCCCTCCTGGGCCGGTGAGAAACACGCCTTCGTGAGCCCGCGTGACGGGCACGTGTGCTTGTGTCGGGCTGCCCCGGACGGAAGCCAGGCGTGAAGGCTCGCCGGTCCCTTACCAATGTCGGCGACGTTCTACTCTCCGTGTAGCGCTGGCACCTACACTCAACACGTGTCCTCATCAGGCTGGGCCCACGGTTTCACACTCGAGGCCTGCATCCTGGTCGCCAAGAAAAGGAAGTTTTGTTTCTAAGCGGCATCTGCTGGAGGGCCCAAGACCCCAGGGAGGGTTGGCCCGGGCACCATGACCAGGCGGACGGCGTGCTCTCCGAGTCCGTCCGCGGCAGGAAGCAGTACCTGCGGGGAGACTGGGCCGCGGCCCCCCGCGCTGTGTTTGTAGCTGTTGGTCCGCTGACGAGCAGCGTTGGCGCGGGCAGAAACGCTGTCGTTCCTTCCAGCAGGGACTGTGACGCCCGCGTGCAAATGTGAGTGTTAGCTCGTCGTCCGAGCCAGACAGACTGACAGAGGCCCGGGGTCCCCAGGTCCGACGGTCCTCCTCCCCTGGGACTCGCTGCTCTGCTCCCTTGGGGCTTCTGTTCCGTGGCTTTTCTTTCCCCCGGTGGCTCTTGTCCGAGTTCATTCTTATTCTGGTTTGGTTGGAATTGGGGCATTTTGTCCTGCACCATAAAGATTCGTCTAAAGGTGCCTGAACGCCATCCCAGCCAACTGTGTATCAATACTCTCGGGTAAAGCGCTTTCCTTGGCCGTGGCTGGGAAGGGCTGACCTTCAGGTAGAAGTTTTATTCCGGCGTCTGGCTGCGTCTCTGCGTTCGCCGCAGAATTAAAGCGGACGAGTAAGGAGCGGTAAACGAGCATTCGTTTATGTTTCAAGATCTGGCGCTAGGTGCTGCATTTGCGTGGGTTATCACAGATTATGGCCCACTAGTGAGTGGAGCCGTGTCCACATGGGACGACCCGGGAACCCGGGAGGGAGCACAGCGCGGGTGCGGGGACCCCGCCTGCGTCTCTGATATGGTCCGCTGCTCGCCTGGCTGCGTTTGCCGGCGTCCCGCTGCGTCCGGGGCTCGCCAGTTTGGGGGCACCGGGGAGCCCGCCCCACCGCGGCTTGGACTGCATCTGGCAAGAGAGGGAAACACCGAGGGGAAAATGCTAGAAGAGAGAGGAGGGAAGGGGAAAGCAGAGGGGCAGCCGCGGGAGGGCGGGCGCGGGGGGCCGTCCCACCTCCACCGGTCGTGTCGGGAAGCCCGCGTGTCTCGCTGCCGGCCTGGCTGGGCCCGGATTCCTTCCCCGAGATGAGGCGGGATTGCAAGCCCTCTGCTTCATCCTGGACGTTTTTCTGTCTTTGGGCTCTTCCCTGGGTGGTTACGGAAGCCTGCCTTCAAACGGGGGGTGGAGGCTTCCAGCAGCACCCTGGGGGGGGGGCGCCCCTACTAACGCGGGGGAGGAGCCGTGGGGCAGGAGCTCCGCGGAGGTGACGCTGCGTGACATGCTCGCTGGAACAGTTCCCCGGAGCCCAGGAAGAAGTGCAGGCAGCCCTGCACTGCTGTCCTCACCCGTCGGAGGGGTCCCTGAGCGGGGCCGGGGGGCCGGGAGGCCCTCTCCACCTTTGCAGGAGCTCCTTCCCCGCCGGTGGGAGGCTCCCCGGCATTCGCTGGGTGAACGAGAGGCTTCAGCCTCCTTGTACCTTCCCAGCACCAGGAGGGACATCGGCCCCGGGCCCCCCGACATTCCGGCTCCTCACGGGACTCCAGGTCACAAGGCAGAGTCTCAGCCCCGCTCCGAAGACCCGAATGACGAGGATCATACGCCCACTGCTGTGGCCCTCAAGTCTCTGGGTTTTTCTAGAACCAGAAACATAAACCCTAAAGCTGTTTGTGGATCACGTTACAAGTCCTGTTTATTTATTTCTGCGTGGAGAGGATGTCCCCTGCTGAGTTACACGTAGGTGTAATTCGGTATACGTATCCCGGCTTCTTCTACAGCTCAAGTTCTTTTAGGCTGTAACAGAATTGTAGAGAAAAGATCCCAATGGGGAAATAAGAGTGTAAGCCGTCCTCTCAGCTGGCTGAGTTGGGCTGTGTTCCCAGCTCAGCATTCCCAGGGTGGCCCGGAGGAGCGCCCCAGGAGGGCCGGACCCTGCTCAGGAGCCAGGCGGCATCTGGAACGGCGTTCTGCAGGGGCGCAGGGGGCGGGTGGGGCAGGAGGGGCCAGGGGCCGGGCCTGGGGAGGAGCGGTCCCAGACCCCCAGCCCCAGAGGGAGAAGACAGAGGGAAGGCGGAGGGGACGGGAGGGCCTGGCCTCTCCCAGGGCAGTCTGGGCGGCGGCGGCCCCGGCGGGCTGAGGACGAAAACGGCCCCCACACTCAGTTTTCGTGGTGTGGGTTCCGGACGGTGCAGGAAGAGCTCCCCTGTGCCTCTGATGCCGCTTCCGTCCACCGCTGCTCGTGAACACGGTGGGACCGCACACAAGGACACATCGTCGCCAGTAGAGGGGTTTCCTGCCGCTGGAGATGTGTGCTCCCCCCGGACGCGCTCCCCCCGGCACCGTCAGGGACATGTGCGAGAGGAGCTCCGAGAGCAGCGGCAGCGCGGCGTGGCTGACCGCAGGTCAGGACCGCGTCTCCGGGCACAGGTGCGCGCGTGCCAGTTCCTTCCACCGACAGGCTGGGCGTCCGGGCCCCGCCCGTGCGAAGGTCCGCACTGTGGGTGGGTCTCATCACCCTTCCGAGGACAGACTGGTGTCCTGCGTCTGGCCGCGTGGGTTCACCTGCTCCTGATCCAGAGAATTCGGGAGCCCCCGTTGCCGAGCCCAGAGAACAACGGCGTCCCTTCACCTTCAGGGCCTCGCGGCTTTCTTTGCTATGTCTGAAAGCAGGGTGTACGGGGCGGCTGTGCGGGCCGGACCCCCGTGTCTGCCTCAGCTCTTCCCGCTGCCTCCAAGATTGATCACGTCCCACCCCCGTCCACCTGCCCGGCCTCCTGGCTCACCTCCTCCTTCCGCGGAGCTCCCATGTGCAGGCCCTGGACCCCCTCCCTCCCTCCCACCCCGCCGTGCTCACATGACACATAGCATGAGAGCCTGCACTGAGCCCCCACCACACACAAGCCCCTCACCCACAGCCCCAGCACCCTGAGCTCACCATGTCACTTGCTATGTCTTATGTTTTGTCTCTCCCTCCTACGCTGTCACGGGAAGGCAGAAGTATGTCTAGGGGAGGGATGTTCTAAGAGGGAAACATCCAAAGGAATGCATCTCTAATGGTGGAATTGCAAAGAAAAAAGATTAATTTTCTAACCAGCAGAGTATCTGTGGGCTCAAGTTAAAGACATAAAGAAAACAGGCTTTGAGCCTAGAAAAAATTCCTTTTCCTTTGGATTTCTTTTTCAATCCAGAATTCCTGACACGTGTGCAGCTAGAAACATGGTGAATCTTAACCATAAGGGACAGGAAGCAGGTGGTCAGGAAAAGAGGGTTGGGGCCGTGGGACTGAGGAAGTGAGTATGCAGAGTTTGAGGAAGCCTCTTGAGGGGATGCCGTCCGTCTCCATCCACCTGCCCCAGCTCCAAATATGGCTGCCCTGCATGGCACTGTGGGGCCAAATCAGTCTCGGGACCCCCCCACCATCCCTGGTGGTTGGCCCCCGACCTCCCAAGATGGCAGAGGTCACTGTAAGCCTTTTCCTCTGGGGAGAGACAGGGAGCAGCCAGCTGCTGGTCCCGACCTGCCCGAGCAGACATGACCCTCCCACGTGAGCCCCAGAGGAGGGCTGCTCGCACCGCCTTGGAAGCAGACGCCACCGACCCCGGGAGGCAGGAGGCCGGAGCACGTGCGGACCAACAGGGCCAGGCTTTGGGACCCCACGGGCTGGTGTGGGGCAGGAGAGGGGCGGGGGTCCTCGGGAGAGACCCAGAACTAGAGTTGGCTTGGTCACAACTGTGCAGAGAAGGGACCAACCGACGAGAGCGTCTTTGTGGTCTCCGTTGAAAGTGGATTTGGGCCACATGGCACCACCGACGGTCCTGCAGAGAGCCACCACGCCCCGTCCCCAGACTGCCGGGCTCAGCGGCTTGAGCACTCAGGCCGTCAGCACACAGTCCGCTCCCAGGGCCCCGTGTCTCGGCGCTCCTGCCTGCCTGGTCCCTTGTGTCACCGGACAGCCACGGCCGGCGGAGATGAGAGCCGCTCCCAGAGTCTGTTGGAAGTGGAATTCTCTGGCTGTACGTGCCGAGACGGTCCCGCTCCCCCCAGCCGCCGCGCAGACGGTGCGATGACCTCAGGCACGGACACCGGGCTCTGTGGGGCAGCGTGACTGCCCTGAGCGGGATGAGCCAGGAGGCCGCTCATCACAGCACAGAGCAGTCAGAGGCCGTCCGCACTTTGATGGGGCGTCCCTCCGGGACACGGGGCTTTGGCGCTGGGGGTGGGGAGTCGCCGTCGCTCTCTGCGTCTTTCACCGCGTGTGGTGCGGCCACACTTCCAGCAACTCTCCGGTACCCGCGGGAGCACAGCTCAGGCCTGGACACGCACAGGCAGAGCCAGTCACCCTCCCTGCCCCGCGGAGCCCCCGTCAGCCGGGCTGCTCGCCTCGGGGCTGACCTGCACCCCTGCCCCTCGCACTGGGTGATGGCCTCCCTCCTGAGCACACACCCGTGCCGAGGGTCCGGCCAGCCCACCTCCTTCCCTGACGTCTTGGCCTCGGTGATCCCTCCTGACACGAGGCCGACTTCCGCAGCTGGGGTGCGGAGCCTCCTCTCCCACGCTGGGCCAGGGGCTGGAGGGCTCGCGGTCCTGCTGAATTCACAGCGTCCGGGGCTCCGGTGACATCTGGCTGAGCCCAGTCACCCTGATGCAGGGGAGCCCGAGGAAACACGGCTGACAAACTCCCAGCCTCCGTGGGCGCCTGCGGGCCAGCTCCTCTGCTGGGGGCGGCGTGAGGCCGGCACGCCTGTGGCCCACCGCCCTCCTGCCAGGACACCAGACAGCGCCCTGTCTGCTTCATGTCATCTCTTGGGGACCCTGGAATACTTCTCAAAATGCAGGAATAGTTGTGATCGGTACCTGCTTGTTTCCCGAGCTTATTTCTGTTATGTTTAATTTTTACGGGTTCTGCTTTCCTGTGTTATATGCATCTCTTCCCGTTTCCTTTCTGGGGTAATGAGAGGCATGAATGAGAAACAATCATTTAGCGCCCGTGTGGCACTAAGAGCCGCGTGCAGCTCTCGGCAGGGCTCACCAGTTCTTCCGTGGACTTTGGCCCAGACCATCCGGCCGTCATGGTTACCGTCACGGGCACAGGACGGGCAAGGCCTCCGCCAACCGGGAGCTGTTCGCTGGGCTGGCGTCGGGCCAGCAGCGCTCCGCGAGGGATGCCCAACTGCGGGGCCCCTCCTGTGGTGCGTGGACGCTTTGTCCCTGAGGGACGACGTGGGCGATGGCGGGGAGCAGGGCGCAGGGCCTGAGCGGGCTATCGGGCGAGGGGCAGGGCCGGGCCACCGCAGGCCCTGGGCTCTCGGAGACCAGCGTGTCCCCTCCTGGGAGCAGGAGCTGTCTGCGGCCTTGCTTGTTCCCTCGCCGAGCTTTTGCCGACGGCGACGGCGCTCTGCTCTTGCTACGCACTCTGTCACCGACGTGCAGCCAGAGAGTCCTGGAAAATCACCCTGGAACGTGACCAGGAACCGTTGTTCTGAGGGTCCAAGAGTCAGAGGACAGAGAACCCAGGACCCTTTCTTGTTCTGCTAGAAACACGCGGACTGAGGCCTCGCGGGAATCACAGGAAGACCCGACGTCTGACAGGGAGCCCCAAGCCGAGCCTGAGCTCGGGTCTGCTCCGTGACCTCCGACCTGCAGCCTGTGCTGCGGGGCCCCAGGTGGGGGACTGCCTTCATGGGGCCACGCTGCCCCCTGAAGTGCCCAGGGCCTCAAAAGCGGCAGGCCAGAGGGCGGAGGCCAGAGAAGGGAGTTCCAACGGCTGATGCAAGGAAGTGGCCAGAGACGCGCAGATCTGAAGAGACAGTCGGCCTTGCCTGGGAGCAGGAACCTGGTGGACAGACCCCTGTGCCTCCCGGTCGCCCTGGCTCCTGGTTTCCACCTGCTCCTCCCGGAGGGAGCACAGTGGCAGGGGCCGGCGTACCGAGACTCCCAAGCCTCCGGCCTCCTTCCAGCCTCAGGCCCAGGCCACTCGCCTGCCATGTGCCACAGACACCACACCCAGGGGCCTCTGTCTCTCTGTCTCTCTCTGTCTCTATCTCTCTGTCTCTCTCTCTGTCTCTATCTCTCTCTCTCTCTGTCTCTATTTGTCTCTATCTCTGTCTCTTTGTCTCTCTCTGTCTCTCTGTCTCTCTGTCTCTGTATCTCTCTCTGTGTCTCTGTGTCTGTGTGTCTGTCTGTCCCTCTGTCTCGGTCTCTGTCTGCCTCTCTCTGTCTCTCTCTGTGTCTCTGTCTTTTTGTGTCTCTGTGTCTCTGTCTCTTTCTCTGTCTCTCTGTCTCTGTGTCTCTGTCTCTCTGTGTCTCTGTCTCTTTCTCTGTCTCTCTGTCTCTGTCTGTGTCTCTGTCTCTGTGTCTCTGTCTCTGTGTCTCTGTGTCTCTCTCTGTCTTCTCTGTCTCTGTGTCTCTGTCTCTGTCTCCTCTCTGTGTCTGTCTCTCTGTCTTCTCTGTCTCTGTCTCTCTGTCTCTCTGTGTCTCTGTCTTTCTCTGTGTCTCTGTGTCTCTGTCTCTCTGCATCTCTGTCTCTCTCTCTGTCTCTGTGTCTCTGTCTCTCTCTGTCCCTCTATCTCTCTCACTGTCTCTGTCTCTGCCCCGTGTTATATTTAGCAGCCTGGGCCTCGTGCTGTGTCTCTCCCCCTCTGCTGCGAGCTCTCCCAGGCCATGTCTTGCTCGTGTGCGAGGCCCCATCCCGCACGTGGACTTGGGGGTCCGACCGCGGCCGCGTGGAGCTGCGGTGCCACAGGCCAGCAGGAGGGCTGGACCCACCGCGGAACGTCGGTGGTGTTGGTGCGGAGCAGTGAGCCGGCAGAGGTCAAGGCCGGTGTCCCACAAGGCGCGTAACAGGTTGTCCCAGAGCTCGAGGCTGACGTCATTACCGCATTGCTCACAGATCGAACATTTTCGCCGTGACGGTGGAGCCGGGGCTGGGGGCTCACCGGTAGGATGGCCCGTCTACACGGCTGGCCAGCGGGGCCGCCTCTGGGCTGGGCTCCCTGCCGGGGTGGTGGGAGTGTCCAGGAGCAGGTGTCCTCTCGAGGCCCAGAACCTGGCGGCACGTGCTGGGGTGACGCAGTGGCTGCTCGGGGAGGACAGAGGTCCCGCTCAGGGCAGGAACGTCGGGATGAGTCGTCTCTGCCTTCTCCCAGCGACACGTCGGAGCTGGGCCGCGGGGGCCGAGGGGCTCTCCCCACGCACGTCCGTTTGGGGGGGCGGCTCTGGGGCGACATGCTGGAGGACAAGACGAGGGTTCCAGAGAAACTTCTTGCCCTCTGTCCTGCCATCCGAAGCACCCCCCAACCCAGGGCTTTGCAACTTTGTAACACGTTGTCTCCCCGGAGGAGAGTCCCATTTTCAGAAAGCTCACAGTACCACTGAAAGAAAATGAAAAGAAATTAGCTTCCCGCGTTCATAATTCCCACATTCTTTGGAAGCACAGAGCCTAACGATAGCGGAGAACCTCGGCGCTCACAGAACGAGCGAGAGGAAAGCTGCTAAGACCTTCAGCACAGAAAACGCTTAATTGAAAATTTGGTTTCTCTCCATCTTGCTGTTAAGAATACTTAATTAGCATTATCACGACACAGTGATAGTTGGTTGTAATGACATTACGCATTCCGGGACGGATACGTTTAAGCCACGGAAGCCTCCCGTTCTCTCTCTAAACTCTGCTCGGAAGCCACGTGCAGTTCCAGCGCGGTTCTGGAATTACATTCGCTGGATTAAACAAACAGAGTTAAGGGTGCCAGGGTTTCGTATCTAAATCACATATTGTGTGGGACTCAGAGACCCTTTCCCCAAAATAACCACACGCCGCAGCCACGATTTTCTGGGGCCGCCACTCGCGGGTCCCCTGGTGCAGAAAGTGTCCGCGGGGATGGGGGGCCGCCGCGCCTCTGGCCCCGCCCCCGTCAGACCCACTCCCACACGCACCGCCAGGTTCCCTCTCTTCTCTGCCCTTGTCGCTGGGCGCTCGCTGGGGACACCTACCGCCGAGTCACAGCTGACAGTCGAGCGTTAGTCTCACAGAGCCTGTGACTGGCGCGGACGGTTTCTCGTTTTTGCTGGAAGCTCAGATCATGTTCTCAGCTCAGGGTTGGCAGTTCAATGGGACAGGCTTGTAGCCCAAACGACCCCCTGGACTTCTTCTTTCTTATTTTTATCAGTCTTTCCCCCAGACCTGACTTTTTATTTATCTGCTTTTCCCTTTTGTTGTTTATATTCTTGAAAGCGGTGTTTTTAGAGAAAAGATACAAAGAAATCTTAGTTCATGGATAAAGGGGTAAATAAGGCAGTGTGGCACATGTTAACGTCCGTTGTACGAGGAGTCTGGGACATCAGGTCCACACTGTGCCCGCAGTGTTTTCTGACAAGGGCATCTCGTGAAGACGGAGTGAAGGGCCTACTTGGTGTCTGTTCCCTCTACAAACAGCTACTGTCCCCGCCACACCAGGCCCTGCTGACGACCAGCCTGGTCCTGGTGTAGCGTCTGGTGGGAAAGACGGTCTCCAGAACGGGACTGAGCGTTCCTGACTGAGACTGGCCGAGAGGACGCCGAGCCCCGCGCGGTGACAGGGAGCTGGAGGGAGGGTGTGCAGCTGCGTTCTAGAAGAGAAAACAGAGGCCGCCGCAGAGGAACACACGGCTCCGCCCAGAATCACGGAGCACGCCGAGCACTGGGACCCGTGAGTCTTTGTGGTCTTCGTGGGCCGTGTCGGGAGTTGGGGTCTTCATCCTACAAACAGCAGTGGGAGCAGCACGACCCGGCATGTGCTGAGGAGCCTCCCAGCTGGTCCCGGGAAGAAGGTGGTCTCGCACGGGCGAGGAGGGTGGCCGCGTGGAGGGAGGGAAGCCGCCGGGGGTCTCCGTGCAGCCGGAGAGAGAAGCGGTGTGGTGGGTGTGGCAGGGAAGCCAGGGGTGGCCCTCGGCGCCCGAGACACAGACCGCTGGACGAGGTCCCCACCCGGGGAGATGCTGGCTGTGGGCGTGTCTACGCAGACCCCAGGGAGCCGAGGGCGTGGCTCAGCCGTGCTTCTGTCGAGCATCTGCTGACGATGTCCCGTGTGTCCTTCGTGGGCCCTAGTGGGGCTCCCGGGAGCAAGCGTCCCGGACGCCTGGACTTCTGTTGCTCTGACATGAGCACGATGCTCGTCTGAATTTGGTTCTCCAACTTTCCCGTTTCCGCAGTTGCTTCGTCATCCGTCACCCCCAAAGGTCAACACAAACCACTTTCTGGAGCCAAGTGGAGCTGTTTGGGGGCGAGGTCATCGAGGAACGGCGTCTGGGGACCCAACGGGCCGAGCGGTGCCGCGAGCGGTGCTCGCATTGCTGGCGGCTCATTAGCACGGCCCCCCCTCCAGATTAGCAGTCATTAAACTGTGAAATCAGACCAGCGCCTTCGGCCCAGACACCATACCAGGCTGTCAAGAGGAATCGCGGGGGATAAATCACCGGCCCGTGCACCGCGTCTCCCTCTTGGCACGGGCAAGGCAGGCAGAGGCAGAATAATGAGGACATTCAGCCTCTCCTCTCGGGTGGACACTGGGCAGGCGAGTTTTCCAGGCGTTGTCATGACAATGACGGGGCACAGGCAAACTTCCTCCCGCGAGCTGTGGTTAATGAAGACGGTCGTGAAAAATTATGCCAACATTACGGCCATTTCTTGTGTGCTGCCTGGCACACGTGACCTCACGCCCAGTGGCCCCACGCGGTGGTGACAGTAATTGTTCATTGACAGATGGGGCAGAGATGCCGGGAGATGCCTGACGCGGGGACGTGCGCGTTGAGAAGCTGAGCGAGCCCCTCCCCGGGGGAGCCCTCGCTTGTTCCGGGAGCCCTCGGTAGGTGGCATCAGACTGTGGGCGCCAGGAGGCGTCTGCAGCCACATCCCGTTGTTTCCCGGAGGAGAGACTGCTATCGGGGCAAAGACTGCCCCCCGCAGAAGGATGAGCGCAAACAGATGAGTTTAACTATTGTCAGATTGTTAAGGAGATTGGTACTTAACATTTCCAGATGATTTTTCTTGTGGGGTGGTGGTTTTAAGTTTTTTAGTGGCTTTTCTCTTGACTGAGACATTAGAGGTTCGGGGGGGCCGGGATGGGGGGGCTGCCCTCCGTCGTGGCCCGTTGGCCACCTCGGCGCCCCATGAGCCCGAGGGAGCACCGTCTGTGTGCGTCACCACACCTGGGAAGACGAGCTCGCGCCATGTGGCCGGGGACAGTGGGTGTCCAGGCCAGAACCGCGCTGTCGCTGTGCCAGGGCCCCTCGGGGGTTCCCGGTGAAGACGAGGCGCGTGCGGCCCGCCCATGGGGCCGGGCTTGAGCGGATGCGCTGAGAGGCACAAGTCCACGCGGACGAGCTGCTCAGAGAGCAGAAGACTAGTTAGTGCAGACGAGCTTGCCGGGCTGTTCTCCTCACGCCCCCGGGGGCTGGCGGGAAGCTCCGGCGAGTTGTGCGGAATCACAGACGCAGGCCGTAGCCCGCGGACGTGCTGGCGCTCCCCCGTGCAGCTCGGCGCTGTCTGCCACGGCCGAGGTATGGACGCGGCCCGGTGCCCGCCCCCAGGTGCGCGGAGAGAGGAGGGCGGCGGGTGCACGCGAGGGAACAGTACTCCGCCGTCAGGAAGATGAGATCTTGCCATTTGCGACCACGCGGATGGAGCTAGAGCAGATCGTGCTGAGCGAACTACGTCGGAGAAGGACAAATACCGTACGATCTCGCTCGTGGAATTTGAGAAACAAAGGGGGAGACAGGAGAGAGAGGACAGACCGAGAAGCCAACTCTCAGCCACCGAGCACATGGCTGGGGACCGGACGGGCATGGAGGAGGGGACCGGGAGTGCGGAGCCCGGGTGCGGCCCGGCCGGGCAAGTCGCTACCTTCCACACCCGAAGCTGGCGTTGCCGTGTGTGAACTCAGGGGAATTTAAATAAAATTTTTAAAAATGTAGGCGGCAGCCTAAAGTGTGAGGTCTTTCGGTCGTCGGTTTTGTTAAATGAAGGCGCGTGCCTCGTCGCACTTCGAGGAGCTGTCGGCCTTCCCGTCGTGCTCCCGTGTTTCGCGAGGGCGGGACGGCGCGGTTCCCGGCAGGGATCGCGGGCGGTCCACACCCCACGTCTCGAGTCCTGAACGCCGAGCTCCCACGTGAAGTCCTCCTACCGTCCCGCCTACAGGACGTCCAGCAGCGGCGGACGCCTGGCTGTAAGCTGCTGCTTGGGCGTGGGGGTCACCCCTGCTCCCGCAGGGCCGTGTCACCGCCCCCGCCCCCCGCCCCGCCGTATTCCTACCTGGCACGGGAGCGTGCAGGGCTGGTGAGCTCCTCAGCCCGCCTCGCCGGCCCAGGGCTGGTTCGCACAACGCCGAACCGAGAGGAGCACTAACGTGCAGTCGTGGAAGGAAGGCGTGTCCTGACTTTGAGGACCCAGCTGAGCGCGGCTCGGTCACCGATGTGGTGGCCTCGGTCTTCCTTGGCGGGTCAACGGGTGCCTTCACGGTTCGTCGCGCGCCTCCCGTGAGCTGCTCGCGGTAAACGTCTCAGTCGTAGCCGGGCGGCCGGGCAGAAGCGCTCGTGGAGCGGCCGCGTGCGGTGTGGGCACCCCGCGAGGAAGCTGACAGTGTGGACGGCCCCCCCGGGGCTCACAAGGACCCCGTGAAGACAAGGGAGGCCCTGCGGTTGGATCTGGGCACTCCCGCCCTGCGTGGGAGGCCAGCAGTCGACACAGGTGCCGCCCGCCGGGAGCAGGCAGGACCCCGCCGCACAAGGGGGCCCTTCCAGCACGCGGGGACCCAGGAACGGCTCCTGCTGCCGGGGCCGCGCGAGCCCATGAGCAAGGGCCGGGTACGCGTGTCACAGGCCGCAGCGGCTCCCCGACGGTGCGCCCGCGAAAGCTGGGAGGGAGGCTGAGGGGCAGGGAGGGCCAGCGGCAGAATGTCATGAGTCACCGAGCTTCTGTGGGCCCAGCTTCCTGACCTCCCGGCACCCAGGTCGCAGCCAAATGCCGAGAGGTCTGGTGTGCGGGGCGGGGCTGCTGTGCCCGTGCTCCCTTCCCGCTGCGCACGAGGCGTGTGGGCGACCGACGGACACTCCGTAGGCGGCGGCACGTCTCCCTGCAGCGAAGCTCCCGGAAGAGCTGGGGTTTTGTCCCCCGCCCCCGTCCGGTGCACACGCCAGCGGACCGGATGGCGGCTGACGTTCGGGGGACAGGCGGCCGCCTCTCTGGAGCCCCTGAGCTCTGACGAGCTGCCTCCCTCCTTCTTGGCCCCAGTGGTGAGCGTGCTGGAAGCACTCGGACGCCCCCTGTCCCCCCACTGCCCGTCCCGGGTCCAGTACGACTCACCTTCACCCGGCGGCTCACAGCAGCTGAGGGGCCCCTCGGGACCTGCGCACACACCCCGTGAGATCGGGACACTCTGAGCCCTTCCCAAGAGCAGTCCTTGGGGAGCAGAGCAGACCGTGTTCTCCGGAGACGAGGCAGCGGGAGGGTCCGGACCGTGAGCCCAGCCTCACCCACACCCCACACACCTCCGACGTGGGGCCACTGCCGGTGCTTCCTGGGTGCAGAGGACCGAAGCTCCTGGGGCCCACATTCCCGTGGTATCGAGGCCAGACCCCCCGGCCGCCGGCCTCCAGGGCACGGGACGCCTGAGGCCGTTTATCCGCGCACCGGCCCACGGGCATTTGCGTCGTCTCCGCCTCCTGGCAGCCGTGCCCGAGGCTGCTGTGAACACGGCCGTGCAGGTCCCGGCGAGTCCCTGCTTTCCAGTCTTCGGGGGGAATACCCAGAAGTGGAATTCCTGGGTCGCAGAGTAGTTCTCTCCCGAGAGGCCTTCCACGCTGTCCTCCAGGGCGGCTGCGCCAGCTTGCGCTCCCGCCGACGGCGTGCCGGCGTCTCGTTTCCCCACGTGCTCGCCAGCACTTCTTTCCTGTTTTCCATTTCTTGATTACAGTCTTCCTGGCAGGTCTCTGCTTCTTCGTGTCGCATGGTACACTCAAGCCACGCTGTGCTTGGGGACACCGTGAAGGTCAGCCGAGTAAGAAGGAACGCAGGGCAAGGTCATGGGTTAAACAGTCGGCGTTGTGGTTTTTCCAGGTCGGAGCCGCGGGATCGTGCCGAGTATAACGCAGTCTCAGCACGGCCGGGAGCACAAGAATGTCAGGGCCATGCCCACCGTGGACCTTCGAGGTCCCACGCGGCAGGTGCCCCCTACTCCCGCAGCCTTGCAGCCTCGCAGGAGGCCCCCCTCCTCCCCCGGGAGCCCGGCAGGGTCGGGGCCGCTCGGCCCCACGGCAGCGCGCTCGGGAAAGGCCCCTGCCTCTCCTGCCCTCGGCCGACTCGTGTCTGACTCCGGGTGGGAGGAGAGAGAACTTGCCACCAGCCCCCACCATCCAAGTGGAGAATTAATCCCCAGTGAAGGAGAAACCAACCGACAAAGCCCACAAAGACTTTAGGCCGAGTGTAATCTGCAGGCAGAGAGCCGTCCCGGGCGGGTGACAGGGGGGCGGCCGTCCTGGGCGGGTGACGGGGGGCCGCCCTCCTGGGGCGGGTGACGGGGGGCGGCTGTCCTGGGCAGGTGACGGGGCCACCAGCCCGGCTCCGGTCCTGGGGCTTCCCGGGAGCTCGGCATTCAGCTGCCCCCCGTCTAGACGGGAGGGCAGCGGGAATGGCAAACGTGCGCCCCCTCGGGCCACGGCACGCAACACGGAACAGAGTGAGGCCATCGGCTCCACGGCGTCACATCCCGTCCACTCTGTGGCAGCGGCGGCGGCCATGGGGTCGGGGGAGGGGCGGCTCCAATGTCGCCGGCCACAGGCTCGTGGGACTCTGTCCCTGCAGGGCAGGCTGAGGGGCCTGCGTCGACAGAGATGCTCGGCACATGCCCCTCTGGGGGCGGACCCTCCTCCACAAGTCACTTCATTGTCTCTGAGCAGTTTCTCCAAATCCCGATGCCTTCTTAACCGGCTCGTAGCCCGGGCAGCCCCAGCCAGGCCTGGTCGCCGGATGAAAGGGCAGCAGGGAGGCCAGGAGAGGGCTGAGGGGCACGGAGAGCCCAGGGCGGGAGGAGCCTTAGTTATTTTTCTCCTTCACAGTTTCGTGCGAGCCGCCCCTGCCCAGAGAGCGGTCAGCGTGAGAGCCGACATCGTGAGCGCTCGGGAAGTGCAGGGTCACGCGTGTCCAGTGAGCCTACAGCCCGAGGGGACGTGGAAGGCGCGCCCGTGTTGTCTCTCTCAAAGCACGAGTAGCCCTTCCTCACGGCCGTGATCCGCGTGAGGGACGGGCCCAGAAGGACACCCTCTGCCCCGCGTTGGTAGAAGATGCCGGGCAAGAGGGGCTGAGCGCCGTCTGCAGGGCGGTCGCGGGAGTCTGGTGGATGGTGTGGGGGCCCCTGGACCAGAAGGTGGCAGCCGTCCCCACGGCCACTGTGCTTCCAGACTCGTGCTGCCCCAGGCCGCCAGCGCACAGCCCCTGACGCCTGCCCGACGAGGGCGGTGGAGACTGTCCAGGCAGGGACTGCCCCCCGGCAGTCTCCCAGGGAATGAAGGTCCCCGCTGGGACCTCGACGCGCGTCACTTACACGGAGCCTGACAGCTGTCTGACCGCTGCGCCCAGGCCCGAGGGGTGTGGGGGCCGGGTCAGGACGCAGGCTCCCTGGGGTCCGAAGGACATTCTGAAGGACACCGTGACCTTCAGCTGCAGTGGCTGCCCAGGTGCCCATCTCGATGCACACATTAAACGGTTTTTAAACATCTGAGTCCGGAGCCCAGCCCGTGCGGATCTGAGCGTGACCATCATGGGCTGATAAAACACAGTGATGAAGAGCTGGCCCAGGCCGTGCTCGGGGAGCCCCTCCCCCCCCGGGATCTGCGCCGTCACAGCTTCCGCCGGAAGGAGGCGATTGGAAGGGGAGCGGCTCCTCGGACCCGCAGCGGGTCTGCCGGGGACCACACACCGGTCCACCTGGCTGACCGGGACCCACGGGGCCCAGAACCTCTCTCTCTCTGCAGTCCTGGGTCGGGGGGGGCCACCCGGGACGGTGCACACACCTGAAGGGGGCAGCGGAGGCAGGAGGAGGGCCAGGGCAGCCCAGGTGTCCCCACCGGTGGGCCCAGTTCTCTGCGGCCCCCAGGATGCCCCCGTCCAGCCTCCCCTCCTTGAGTCCTGGGCAGACGTCCACGGCTCTGCCTGTCTGCACCCCACGTCGTCAGGTCTGGCAAAGGAAGACACAGGCCAGACCCGCTCCAGCCTCGCGTCCAGCGTTCCAACCCGGCCGCCCACCCTGCTGACCCGCAGGGACGTGGGACCTGCCATCGGACGCACAGACCGCAGCTTTCAGGGCTCCTTCTCGGCTCCCCGCGGCCCCACAGGAGCGGCTCTCAAGTCCCGTGACCGCGGATCCCTACCGGAAACCGCAGTGTCCTCTCGCGCCTGGCGGTTTGGCTGCCCGAGGGGACGCCTGCTGCTACAGGGGCTCAGCCCGCACGTGGCCCCTGCACATCACTCACACGTGCCCAGCCTGCGGGGGCCCAGGGGACTCTCCTTCTCAGGCTGTGTGAACTCGGAGCGGGCGCAGATGAAGGCTGTCGGACAGACACAAGCCGCTGGCTGTGTTCCCGGCCTCGTTCCAGCTCCGCTCTCGCTAACGCACGTGAGCAGCGTCTCAGCGAGCCTTCCCTGCGGTCAGCAGACCCGCTAAGGGACCATGTGGCAGTCACATCTCAGAAGAGCTGCCCTCCTCTCTCGAGAGCGGCCCGTCCCCCAGGGGCCCCTGCCGGGTTCCAGGGCCCGAGGGGAGGCCGTGCCCCGGCCCCAGCGGGTGCTGCGGCTCCCAGGTTGTGGGCATTAGGCAGCGCCCGGGTCATTCGGGGAACCCTGTTTTCCAGCCGAGATGTTTTTGTATCATGATATAGTGATGGCGAGCAGGGTTCCTAGAAAACCTTTATTTAGAAAACAGTCCGACCCACGGGAGGGAGCTATCCGCGTCCATAGCTTCTTCCTGGCAGCAACACACAGCGGCTTAATGATGCAGAAGGCACGCCCCCCGAGGTCCACGACGTCTGGTAACCCGCCAACTGCCCTATGTGCTGTGATCTCGACACCTCCTGTGTGTCCTTTCCCCGTTTCCAAGGTAACCCGGGACTGGCCCAGAGCTCAGCCCCGCCCGCACCGGCCTGACCCTCACTGGTGGCGTTGGTCACCCTGGGGACACCGAGTGCCTTCGCCTCGGCTGGGGGGGAAATTCCGTGTTCCCCGAGTGTCCTCCCTCCTGCGCCTGGCTTGCTGTGCCACGAGGCCCCCCGTGGGGGAGGCGCTGTCCCATCGGGAGGCTGTCTTAGCTGTGGCTGCACCAGGGTCCCGCCTGGGGACTTTAGTGTCAGGCTCACTCACACCTGTGTCACCCTCTGGGTCTCCGCCTCTGCTGGGCACCCCCCATTTCCTGCCAGGAGCCGGGGCCCTCCTGTCTGGTGGGCTCTTGCCCCCCCACGTTCCCGACCTCTGAACCGCGATGGATTTCTTCCTTTGACCCGTCAGGGGAGCCCAGCAGTGTCCACGGGGGGGAGACGCCCCCGCCTCCCGCTGGGTCATTGACTCGGTCCCCGTGGCATCGGCTCAAGAGCAACGTGGGGAAAGCGAGTCCCTCTTTCTCACTCGCGGCGTCTCATCCATCAGCGATTGAGTGAGCTTTTGGCTTGTTTTGCTTCCCTCCCCCCGGTCAAGCCTCCCTGTGCCTCCTGCAGAGGTGAGGCCTGTGGGTGGGTGTGCGGACGCCACCCTGACGTTTGTCCTTCTGTCCGCTGATCCCCACAGCTTTGTACCCGCCCTGAGGTGACGACAGCAGGACAGTACCCGCCCCGCTCAGGGCAGGACGGCGCCGGGACCCCGGCCGGAGCCCGATTTACCGACCACTTCCAAAGTCTTACTCAGGATGGAAGCGCCTTTGGGCAATACCACTTTTCCAGAGAATTCCTCTTCAAAATATACACACGGAACTATCCTGTCTGCAAACACGTCTTACCTCCCACTCCGTCGTGGGCCGTTTTGTACGTGTGGATTTTTGCTTCACACTCGTGTGTTCGCACAAGTCCCGGCCACGAGATGGGGGACCCGGGAGCTCCAGCTGCTCGTGCCCGCCGTGCCCGCCGTGCCCGCCCTGCCCTCGCGCAGCTGGGAGCTTGGGCCCCGACTCCGCCGTGGGCCTGGGGAGGGCTGCCCACGAGTTGAAAATGCTCCCGTTTTTCTGCCAATCCAGTGGAAATGACTCCACGTTTTCACAGCCCACCCGGGAAGCGACCGCGGTGAATGTGCTCCAGAGTTTGATAAGCTTCTCAAAGGAAGGGTCTCTAGAATACTCTTCTCGGTACCCTACCACTAAATAGTCTAAAAATAACAAAATTGTCGGAGGTCAGTGCTTCCAATTATACCTTTTCTAGTTTCCTCCACAACTGGAAGGGACCAGGCTCCCGGGTAATTGTCTTTCTGGCTCGTGTCACCTAAAATTTCCATGTTTGCATTTTCCGTAAAGAATTATTTTAAAGTAAAAGTTGGTAACACTAGACTTTACTTCCACGCAGACTTCTTCAGAGACCTTTAATTTCTATGCAACTTACGTGGTCATTCCAGTTTTCATCTTTACTCTACCTCACGCCGTGTGCGCCTCACAAAGTGGTTTCGGGTCCCGGTCGAGGCCGAGAAGCCTCGGGCAGGGCGCGCCTCGTGTCCCAGACCCGCCCGACCTCCTGGGACCCGCGTTCCGTGAACTCCGTCTGGGGAGCAGGACCGTCGCCAACTCTGTCCTCACACACTTGGAGGGGTCCTTCCCGCACGGCCCGATTCTCCCGACCCCTCTCCACCCCGCCATGTGGGGGGCGGGTGGACGTAGGGCCGGAGCGGCCAGGCTTTCCAAGGACGCGGTCAAGGCGTTGGCCGGAGGGAGGGCGGGCAGTGGGGCCGTGAGCTGGGCCGGAGCGGACGTGAGGCTCGGTGTGCTGGACGGAGACGTGCTGGCTTCCTGGTGGGAGTGGTGACTCGGTGACGAGGCGTCAGCGTGAGCACAGCGAGCCGGGGACACACGAGGCCGGAGATGCCCTGGGTGGGCAGGGAGCGTGGGAACGTGGAGCGGCGAGCCAGGAGGCCGAGGAGGCCGCGGGCTGGGCTGTGGGCCGAGGGTGGAGACGGGGCTTCCCGGAGGAGCGGGCTCGGGGCAGTAAGGGCTGGAACGAGGGTCCTCGCCCGGACTTGAGGGAGAGGCAGGTGCTGCAGCAATCACATCGGTAGTGGGCTCTTTTCTAGAGCCCTATTCCGACGGCACTGGGGGGATATCTCCTGACAGAAAAAT
>CM052887.1:92525350-92576032 GCA_028534135.1 Potos flavus | reverse complement strand
ATCCCTTAATTCAATTTCGCACTTCCAGCAAATCTCCCCTCGTTCACCAGAACTAGGTGGCCGTCTGAATTAGAGACAATCCGGGTTTACGGAGATCCTAGAGGAGCACCGAGCCAAGCAGCCGGGGTAGGAGTGTCTGGGAAGGGGTGTCATAGACACAGAAACGGTTTGTGTGCAGGCAGAGCCGTGACCCAGGGGCTGTTGGCTGAGTACCCGGCAGGGAAAGCGTGTCTGGCCCGCCATCCGTGAGGGTCACACGCTAGTGCAGGGGCGCAGGGCCCCCGCCTCCCCACTGCCCTCCTGGCTCCTGTCCCGTCCATGTCCCGTGAGCACAGGCCCTGCAGCAGAGCGGCCAGCCCCCCGCGCCCCTGTCTGCACGTGTCAGACTCCAGGTCCTCCATTTCTCCCCCTGCGCCGTCCGCCTTGCTCAGCCCCGGCCACTGCCTGCCGGGCACGGGCGACCCCGCGCTCCCCTCGCCTGGGCACGCAGGCGCTGCGCCCGCTGAAGCTGATGCACGTTTCCCGACGTGAGGTCCCTGCACCCGCACCCGTCCCACCAACCCCTTTCCTGTCCCACGCAGAGCGGCTGGTTCCCTTCTTCCTCACACTCACCGCACATCTCGACGTGCAGAGACCTGCACCCAGCAGTGTCCCCTTACCCCCCCGACTCGTCCCCTCCCCCTTCTTAGTGTCACTGCCGTTCTCCGAGCCCCAGAGTGCCCCAGGCAGGCCCTCCTCGTGGGCGCCCTCCCTTGCCCCTCGGAGGGCTGCGTTGCTGGGAGAGGACCCTGCTCGGGAAGGGAGGGTCCAGAGGGGAGCCTCGAAGGGCAGGCGAGGGAGGGCAGGCTGGGTCTCTGCTTCCCTGAGTCCCCCGGCCTCCGCGGACGGCTGCACTCTGCCCCCTCGGTGCCCTCTGTGCTTCCGGAAGCAGGTGGGATTTTGTGCTTCGGGAACCAGGAGGGAGCGGCCCGGGGCACCAGGCAGTGGGCCTGGGGTGAGGGAACTATGGCGACAGAAGGTTTCCTAGCCGCCCCCCCCACCCCACCCCTGAGCGTGAGCCCGGGGAGAGCAGCAGCCTCACGGTCACGGTCACAGTCACGGTGACGTCCGTGCCCTGCTCCCCACATGACCCGCTAGGGCCCTTCCCTGGAGCAGAGAGCTCTCTCCTCAGCTCGGGACATCTGCCTGGGACGCTTGAGAAATGCCTCCCAGCCACGGGCCGCACGCTAGCTGCCCGCCGTTCCAGGCTCGGGCGCGTCCCCAGCGAGACCTGCAAGTCTGTGTCTCGGCTCTGCAGTGACAGTGGGTGACAGGGGGCTTTCCTCCACTTCTCCGTCGTCTGTAATTTCTACTACAGAAAGGAGAGCATACCCACCATGTTCTGATATCCTTAGTTCTGTCCCCATGGAAGTGACTTGAAGGGGACGGGACCTGCTCCGGGAGCAGGTGGAGGGAATCCTCAGAAGCCGTGAGCTGGGGCCGATCTTGCCGGGTGGCAGTCTGTGCACACGTCTGTGGGTTCCAGGCCGCGAGGACAGCGGGCACGCGGTGCCGTGGGCAAGGCGGCGGGCGGGCAGGGAGGCCATGCCTCAGGGGCTCACGCATGACTGTCTGGACGGGCTGCTGGTGCGGGTGGGCCACGCAGCCTCGGAATCTGGAGCACAGGGCTGTTCCCCCCCCCCCCCCCAACCGCCTGTCCTGTCTCCCGGAATCCGCGTCTCCATCCAGGGCTGGGACAGCCATTGCCACCGGGATCTAACAGGAACCCTCTGTCTCCACGTCACAGCATCAGGCAATGAGGCTTCGGGGAAGGGTCTGTGACGCAGGGGAGACTAGTGGCTACCTTGCCGAAACGGGGCCCTCGGGAAGCACCCGGCATGCGGGTCACTCCACGTGGGCCTGGGACGTGGGAAGCAAGGCTGCGTGCAGCTTCTCTGGGGGACAGCAGAGCTCACTGCCGGTGTCCCGCGGCAGCTCCCAGCTCTCGGCGCTCGGAGACCCCGACACGGGGCCAGCCTGCAGTGCCGGCCGCGGGAGTCTCCGAAGACCACCCTGTCCCCTCGCGGCCGCTCTCAGAGAAGCGCCGGGTCTCCGTCCTGCGGCCTTTGACCTCTGTGATCTGGACAGCCAGGAAACTCCTAAGTCATTCGGGGCAAGAGGACATTTAGGGATCCCTCTACCTCGAGGTAACAACAGCTGCAGTAGGAGGCACCCCAAGTTAGGCGGTGGGGGTGGGGCCGGGTCCCGCGGCAGAGGGCGAGGGGGGTGGGGGTTCACATCCTGGCTCCAAAGCTCCTGCCACAGGCCCAGAGCCTGTCAGTGTGGCAGCTCCAGGGGTGGGGAGCCCCGCGCAGAACCCCCCGCGTCCGCGGGCGTCCCCAGCTCACAGACGAGAAGCCTACGCCGCACACCGCGAGAGGCGTGCCCGGCCCTGGGGGAAAGCGTTCCAGCTGGAGCCCCCGAGACCCTGGGCCCTGGGCAGCTCGCCTGCTTCCTCGCAGACGTGCGTCTTCGGCCGGGGCCGCGGGAGGGCCGGGAGGGGCTGGCCCGCAGAGGTCAAGCCCAGGAGCCGGGCAGGCGTCCCCGACCCAACGTGCTCGCCGTTTTCAAAGCCCGCTGAGACCCAGCCTGAGTTCTGGTCGCACAAACGGTAGTCTAATCCACTTCTGTTGGCCAAAACAGTCAGTGTTCTAAACAACACGTCCAACAGAATATTTCCTGCTTTTTTTGATGATTCTTTCTTCACTTTTCTCCCGTGAGCTTTTCAAACCAGAGAAATTTCTTGGCAGGGGGCACGCAGCCCTCAGTATCTCATTTTCAGTTAGGAATTCCAGCACCATCCCGTGCAAGAATTCCTGTTGACTCTTCCTTCGGATTTTCAGCTCACTGTAAATACACGTCCGCATCGCGAAATTACTTCGCAAGTAAGCATGTCCTAGAGAGCTTTTGTGTGCCTGCGCCAGGCTCCCGGGGCTGCCGCGGCCTGCGACTGCCAACCGGGCGGCTGAAGACAACACGCGCATGCACACGCACACACAAACACATGCGTACACACACGTGCGTGCGCACAAGCACACACACGCACAGGTGCACACACACGTGCGCACACACGAACACATGCACACACGCACACGAACACATGCATGCACACACAAACACACAAATGCATGTGCACACAAACGTGTGCGTATACACCAACGCGCACACGTGTGCACACGTGCACCCACACATATGTGCACACATGCAGCTTCTCACAGTCCACACGCTGGAAGTCTGAAATCAAGGTGTCACGAGGTCGTGCTCTCCTTCAAAGTTCTAGATGATCCTTTTGAGGTTTTTGCTTGTGTGGTGAGATCATTTAAGATTTGCCCTCTTAGCAACTTTGGAGCCTCGCAGGGTACTGCTGATGGCAGTCGCCAGGCTGTACGGGACTCCCCAGGACTTGCTCGTCTTATAACTGAGATTTTATGCATGTTGACTGACATCTCCCCGTTCCCACTCCCTTCCGTCAGCCCCTGGCCACCGCCATTCTACTGCTTCTGTGAGCGTGACTTTTTTCTTTAGGTTCCACATACAAGAGAGATCCCACCGTGTTTGTCTTTCTGTCTGACTTATTTCACCAAACATAATGCTCTCAGGTCCGTCCGTGTTGAAGCAAATGGCCAGGTTTCCTTCCTTTTCGTGGCCGAGTAATAGCCCACGGTATCGTCTTCGAGTCCATTCACCGTCGGTGGGCACGTAGGCTGTTTCCGCGTCTCGGCTGTTGAGAATAAGGCAGTGATGGACGGGGGTGCAGGCCTCTCTTCCCAGTACCCATTTCAGTTCCTTCAGATACATACCCGGGGTGGGATCGCCTGGTAACGCGGTAGTTCTGTTTTAGCATTTTGAGGCACCTCCACGCTGCTCTCCAGAGGGGCTGTACCAGCTTGCCCCCCGCCAGCAGCGCGCGAGGGTCCCCCCTCTCCGCGTCCCCGCCAACTCCCGTTGTTTCCTGTGTGTTCGATGACAGCCATGCTGACGGGAGGGAGGCGGTATCTCAGTGTGGCTCTGATTTGCGTTTCCCTGATGATGGGCAACGTCGAGCCCCTTTCCCTGTGTCTCCTTTGGAAACCTGTCTGTTGGGAAGGACCTTCCCTGTGTGTCCCGCCTGCGGGGGGCTGGGCGTCCCTGGCATTCCTCGGCTCGTAGCTGCAGCCCTGCGCCCCCTGCCTCGGTGCTCATGTGGGGCTCCCCCGGCGCCGATCCGTCTTCACGGGGCTGTGTTCTTACGAGGACATGAGTCCTACTGGATTGGGGCCCATCCTGTGACCCGATCTTAACTAGTTACATTTGCGACAGCCTTCCTCCAAGTAAGGTCCGTCGTAAGGGGCCGGGGCGTCTCAGTCTGTTTGGGCCGCTGTGACAGAAGTACCACAGACTTGGAGCTTCAACAACAAACATCACTTCTCACAATTCTGGAGGCGGGGAGTCCAAGACCGCGGCGCCGGGAGACTCGGCGTCTGGTGAGAGCCCGCCTTCTAGACAGAGACGGTGTCTTCTCGCCGTGTCCCCAGCCGGTGGAGGGCGTCTCTCTTAGGAGGACACTGACCCCCGTCGCGAGCTCCTCCTCATGACCTCATCGGCTCCCGAAGGACCCACCTCCCCGTGCCACACCCTGGGGGCGAGGGTGTCCATCCGTGAACTTGGGGGGACACAAACTCAGGGCCTCACACAGGACTTAGGACCTCAACCCGCGTCTTGGCTTGGAGGCAGTGCATCTCGGCCCAGAACAGGAACTCAGCATCGTCTGCTCTTGTAGAGGGAGAAGTCCGCGAACATACTCTGACGTTTTAGCATGACTTCCTAACGGAGGGGGAGGGGCGCTTCCAGCACGCGCCAGCCCCACCCCCACCCCCACCCCGTCCCACGCTGGACCGAAGTCGGTGCGAGGACGCACACGGGGTGCCCGGCCTGCTCAACCCCACAGGTGTCTGGGAGAGGCCCCCGGCAACACCGTGACGCTGGAAAGAGATCGTTATGTGAATGATTGTCAGACAAAGGCGTCACTCTTTCCTCGAAGTCCAAAGGAATTTCACTGTTCATAGCATCTCCCACATTTTCCCGTTCTTCGGGGTCACTGACATTGATGGCCCCATGCCCGCCGCCCCGGACGGACGGGTCCTCAGAAACGGCGCCCGTGTCTTATTTTTCCGGCCCTCACAGGGCTGTCATAGTGCCTCACGCTTCATAAATAAGGAATCGGCAAAGGTTTGATCAATAGGCCCCGACAAACCGATCAGCAGACGGCCTCCCTTCTGGGCGATACCGGCGATGCGCCGCTCGGTCCGGTCAGACCAAGGAATGAGGAAAACAGGTGGAGAATTCCAGAAGGCAAGACAGTGAAGAAGGTTTCCTTGGGGGACGTGAGCCGCCAGGCAGAAGCGAGGCACGGGGTGGACGTGCTGGGGGGACCCCTCCTTGGAGCCGTAGGGGTGGGGAGGAGCTGAGGACCATGAGGGCCCGGAGCCCCCGCCCCGCGGGGCAGACGCCGGGACAAGAAGGCAGAGGACTGGACACAGGCCTTCCCACCAGAGGATGCGGGAACCGCGCATCGGACTGGCCCGTCGGAGATCGCCGGCCAGACTCAAAGTGGCTGGATGGTTTGCCGTTGTCACCCGACGGTAGTGGAGAGGGATCCACAAGGCCGGCTCCGGGGACCGTGGGAGAAGAGCTTCCCGTGTTTTCCGCACACGCCTGTGGGGCCGCGTCGAACAACCGTTTGACTTCTAGGCCGGTCGGTGTGTTCTGGGGAAGTGAGCGGGTGAAGAAAGCTTTCATTAATCTCTTGTTTTATGTAGCGTACGGAAAAGCAGAGAAAATGAGTTGTTTTTAAAAAAGTCTCTCTCTCTGTGATTATCTATAGAATTAGCTGATAGTTCAAAAACTCCTAAATTTACTTGCCAAGTTCATTGAGTTACTCTGATTTTATCGCTCTCCCCAAATCCCACATTCACGGCAGATTTCCTCTTCGCTGCCCCTCCCTCCGCATCATGGCTTAGCAGAGATTACGAAGGGAACCGATAAGCAGTTACAGAGGCAAAGCCGCCCCCAGAGAAGTCAGGGGGCGCGGCCGTGCCCGAGGTGAGGCGCGGCCCTGCGGGGCGGTGGGGGCGGCCCGTGGCCACCGGCGTGGACAGAAATGAAGTGGCCGCGAACGTCCCGTGGTCACTTGCAGGAACAGTGACAAACGGCCTCATGTTCACATCCTAAAGTCGCGCGGTGGCGGGAGTGCTCGATTGTCTTCTGTAGTGAGGAGTCTGGCCGCCGCGGGGGTGGTGGATGCCTGCCCTGCGCTCCGGAAGGCTCCGCGGCAGGGGCGAGGCGGGGGCGAGGCGGGGCAGGGGGCCGGCCGGGGGCGACGGGAAGCCCGGAGATGCATCCCAGCACAGCGATGCTCGCCCGGCCCTTCTAAGGGCAGAGACCCCAGGCCTGGAGGAGCCGTGGCCGAGGGCTTTCCCGCCGTCCGGGGAAGGCGCTGGCTGCACACGCGGGTCTGAGCTCTGGCCCCACGCTCCCGCGTCACCTGAGGCTGGACCTGCAGCCAGTCAGCGGGCCCTCTGAGCCCACACGCCCCTGGGGGCCCGTGACAGGCGACTGTGGCCCGGGGTGCCAGTGGCCTCCATACCCACGTTCAGGCCAAGCCCGGGGCGGCCAGCCTCCAAGGCCGTGGACGCTGCCCGCACACCAGCCCAGAGCTGGTCACTACGTCTTCCCGCCCCGAGCACTCCGGTGTTGCCAGCGCGCGGCAGGCATCGAACAAACCGAATATATTTACGGACACAGACACGGATGCGTGTGCACTTTCTGAACGTCTCCGTGCTCGTGGCGCTCGGGACCACAGCTCTGATTTCCGGGTGTCTCTGTGCAGCGGTAGCGGGTCCGTGTGTCCCCAGCAGGAGACCGGGGGTGCCTCTCTCCCTCCAGCCCCGCCCAGGTCACAGCTGTCACCCCCGCCCGGAGCAGCCTTTGCCGAGGCCGGAGGCCACGGGGCTGTCTGTGTAGTCCACGCAGGCCCCCGGGGTTTTGTTTTCAGCCCCAGTTCTGGGGGAAGTGTGAACCTCAGATCGGTTAAGGCTGGGAAAAGAAAAGGAAGTCTGAGCGTTTAACCCCCGAGTGCACGAAGACCGCTCTTCGGGAGTCGCTGAGTTTCCTCTCCTGACTTCAGCACCCCCGGGGTCCCTCAGCACCCACGGGGTCCTAGCCTTCCTGAAATGCCCCTGCTCGTTCCCCTCCAGGACGTGGTCCCGCCACAGCTGGGACGGCCCCCTTGGCCGGAGTCAAGGAGAAAAGTTCTCCCAAGCGCCCGGGCACCGGGTCCGCAGAGCCCGCCCGCGCCCCGGCAGCCCCGGCCCCCCACCCGCGCCACTGCCCTCCTCCTCCCCAGGGCCTCCTGTCTCCCCTGGCTGGGCTACCTGGGGTTTCCAAGGGAGGCCCCCCCGCCAGCAGGGCCATTCTCTGTGACCCCGCACCCTTCACGTGTCCCCGCGTAGCCCATGTCACCGGCCGCCGCCCGGCTTCTCCCACTTGTCATGTGTCTCTCCCCGCCTACCTGCATGTGAGGCTTTTCTTGAGAAAGATCATCTTAAGCAAAATGAAACTTCATTCATTCAGGATGAAGGTGACACAAAAGACACCCGATGGTATTATTGGAAAGCTGGACACAGAATGTGCCGAGGAGAAATGCACCGGTTGTCGGTGTGTTTCCATGGGAACCGCGCCCCCCCCCCCCCCCCCGGGCTCTCCCGCCGCCTCTGTCTGTGGGCGCGCCTCTCAGAGCTGACGCTACGGCCTTTCTCCAGGTTGTAGGATATCGATTTTCCGAGGAAGAAAATAGTTTGAAGTTGTACTCAATAGCAATTATGTACCACAATTTCTGAATTCATGAGGTTTTCTATTTTGAAGCCTTGCCGGCTGTCCTTCTCCTAGTCCCCAGGCAAGGGGACATGCGTCTCTCAGGACCGCCGGCTCGGTTCCCGGGGCCGCCTGTGGTCACCGCCCAGCCCCAAGGGACAGAGGAGGGGCCGCGTGGCTGTCGTGGCCTGAGTCCCCGGGCCGGCGTGGGGCCGGGCGTGAGTGAGATTCGAGCGCGCGTAAGGGATGGTCCTATCCTGCGCGTGAGGGTGACCACCCCGAGTCCAGCGCGTCTCAGACTCCATCGCGAGCGCAGGTTTTAAATGTATTACTCTCCACGTTTACGGTTCAGAGCCTTGTAAATCGTGACATGACTCGGAAATAGACAGGAGGTTGCCGGCTCCCCTGGGGACAGCCACCCTCCGGGCATCAGGATCAAGGTCAGAAGAAATGCTTGGGTGCCTTCTTGGACATACACACCCCAAAATGTGGAGTTTGATCTTCTTGGTTCTTTTCTCTAAGACATACGGGCCGTTGTTGTGTCCACCGTGAGGGGCAGTCACCCCCGAACAGGCAGGAGGGGCCTGTGGCGCCTGCAGGCTGGGGAGAGCCACGTCGGAGTCTGGCCGGTGTCTGCGTCTCGGGGTCACCAGGAGAGCAGGGCCAGGCACGCGGTCCCAAAGGGTCGGGGTGGTTCTGGGAACCCACGCCAGCACGTGTGCTCCGATCCCTGCTCAAAGCTGCTCGGTGTTTCCAAAGTTGAGAAATTGTACATAAATAACCCGGAGGTCCGACTTTTACTTTAAACAAAATCGAAACTTCTGAGCACCCGCAGGCCACCTTCCCTCCTGGCGTATGTGCAGGGGAGGGGGCGCCTGAGGGGGCGGGCAGGCACCCCAGCTCGCCCCGCCTCACTCTCTGCTGCACCTCTGGGGCCGGCAGGGCCCCCGGGAGCTGGGCGCTCACGGACCCCGATCTCCGCCCTGCTCTGCCCCAGGAAGGAGTTAAGGCCTCTCTTAAAAGGGTTATGTGCACGAAAGAAAGGACGAAATAGTAAAAGAAGTAGAAAAGTGTCCTGGGGAGTCCTGAGCGCGCCATCTGGCAGACCTGCGGCGTCCCGCTGGGGGAGATGGCAGCCGGGGACGCGGGCGACCGGGCCCCTGTGGGACTGCCCACAGCCCTGGGCTCTGCCGTCGAATGGCAGCCGAAGCCAGAGGAGCATCAGAACCGAGGGGAACAGGCCCAGGGCAGCATGGGCCCGAGGAAGGATAAGAGAGGGTAGACGGATGGGATTAGCATTCTCACGTCTTCGGGTGGCCAGTCCTGGCAAAGGGAATAGCCTCCTGCCAGCTCCAGAGGGCAGAAGGATCGCAACGAGCCCAAATAAAAAAGGCTTATTATTTCAGGGCCCTAAATACCGGCTGTCTAGTGTTTGGGGCTTTCCAGGAATAATCCAGCTGCGTCCCTGAACAGGGGCCCCCGAGGGGCCAGGGCACCGTGGAGAGTGCACAGACGGGGGTTTACACGGGCGCTGTTGTGCCTCAGGAAAGACAAGATCCAGCGGCCTGTGAGGCCGGGGGAGGGAGCAGAGGCTCTGTGGGCAGGACGGCACCATAGCCTGGGCCCGCACACGGCCCCCAGGTCCCCGTTTCCTGGCCCCTGGCGCTCAGCCTAGACACCAGCGCCCCAGGGGCTGAGCAAGTGTCCGCGGGGACGTCCTGGGCCCTGCAGGGGGTTAGCAGCACCCTTCTCTCTCCCCCCTCCACGCCAGCAGCACCTCCTCTCCAGCGGCAAATGCCCCGGGGGTGGGGGGCGGGCACAGGCAGCGGGAGGAGGACCCGACCCTCCCCCCGGCGTCACGCCCCGGGTCCTGACTGCTGGCCTTAGGGAATGCGGCGTCAGACGTCAGACGGCCCCGGGTTTGGGTCCCAGCCCCGCTAGCTCTCTGCCCCCCGCACACCTGTAATTCACGTGCGAAGGGGAAACAGGACAAGAGGTACGAAGTGCCAAGCTCTGTCCCTGAAAATAGTGTTACATGGGTTGAGACGACTGGATATCTTTCTTACCCAAGAGAAATGATGGACAAGATGTCCACAAACGGCACTGACGATAGAGTCTGGTAGGATAAAAGTAACTCTTAGCTTCCCGTTTCGGGGCTGTGGGTTACCGGTGTTTCCTATTCCCGAAGAAGTGCCGGTGAAAGGGAGCTCAGTCTAGTCAATGCCGGCACGTTGCTGAGAGTGGGGTCTGTTTCTCGCCCATTTGGCAGCTCGGCAATAGGACATCGGCCTCGTCCCCTGAGAGGAAGGTCGCTGGTATCTCCTTTCCTCTGGGATCTGGGCTTCCCGGTGGGCTTGACGGCGGCTGGAGGGCCGGCTCCTGGATTCCTCCAGCAGCCGGACCGGCACTCCTCCCCGAGGTCTCAGGCGGGACTCGGGGCCCCACGGTGCGGCCTCAGGAGCCGGTCGTCCGTCTGTGCTGACGTGCTGGGACCGGGCAGTGGTGCGGGCCAGCCCCGGCCACCAGCAGAGGCCGCGGGGAGGCAGAGGTTTTCTGCAGCCCCGGCCTGCTCGTCCCGGCCCCCAGAGCCGGCCCCCAGCTGAGGGCCGAGCCAGGGAAAGCTCAGCTGCAGGCTCACGGTGCGAGGGACGCTGCTCCCTTCCCACAGGCGGGGGGCGACGCTGAAGCTGGGACGCCCAGCCGGACGTCGGGCAGCCCGTTTGCCGTGACCTGCCCCGCTGGGCTTCCAGGTCCATCCCTGAATTCTAGCTTTTCAGAACACCCCAGGCAGTGAGAGGCGGCGGTGCCCTGCCCCGGGGGACGCCCGAGGTCCCCGCACGCCAGGGTGAATCCGAGCAGCATGGGGCCCCGGGCTCTCGGAGCAGGTGTGTGAAACCCTGCGCTCCCGGCGCACGTGGCTGCCGCACGTGGAGGAGCACAGCCGAACCCTCCGTGTCCCCGCACCTCGTGGGCTGACGCATCCAGCCGCAGCATCTACTGTGGGTACTTTCCCACTCTGCACGCTTCCCCGCGAGGCCCAGGCCTTCCTTACTTTGGGGGGGTGGGCAGTGAAAGGACGGTCAGAGGTCGAAGTCTTGTTTGCGGTTTTCTTGGAAATAAAAGGCAGGTGCCCCTTGCAGACCGTACCCCGTATTCTGAACAGAGTATGCCCGGAGCCGTGTCCTACTTACCCGTAAGGCCCGTGCTCGCCGCCTCCCGCAAGCCGAGGCCACAGGAGGGGCACGTGCGGCCCGGCACCCGGCCTGAGCAGCGCCAGACAGCGCGTCCCCGGGGCACGTGGCCCCCGCCCACCGGGGGGAGTGGGGGCCATGGTTGCTCTGCCGGGCTCGCGTCTGCTGTGGCGGGGCCGGGTTGTGGCGTCCAGCCCCAGGTGGTCTGTCACTGCCCTGGAGGGGTGTCGTTGGCAGGTGACCGTCTCCACTCAGACAAGGTGTGATGGCTGGGCTCTGGCAGAGCAAAATAAATGCAAGAACGTTTCCAGCTCCTGATGATACTTTTATCGACCCCTACTTGGTTCGTTCTTAAATTTCGACTATGACCCGTATTATGTCTGATATAAAGGATAAAGAAATTATATGTCTATGGGCGATTATGTTGCATTCGTTGGCTTATGAGCCTGGAAGTCCGCAGAGAGAATGCCCCACCACAAGCCACCTTCCTGGTTCACTTTGAATGCAGAGTACTAAACTGCTTTACGACACGTAAAGGCAGAGAGCTCCCTTGGGGTGCTTCTGCGGTTTCGCACAACCCTGAGCACACGTGGGCACGCCCCCACTGCGGTCCCTTCAGATAGGGACCGAAGGTGAGGAGCGGTCCCGGGCTCGGCACAGAGCCGGCCCGGGCGGGGCTCTGTCATCCATCCGCCATCTCCTGGGGACGCGGCCCGGTCCTCTGTGGCTCGTGGCTGCCGCCTGAACAACGGGAGCCTCGGCCGTGGTCTCGTGGTGCGTGGAGGAGAGTCGGGCCCGCCTAGCCGGCTCTGAGTCCACGGGAAGGCAGACGCGCTCTGAAGGGAAAGGGAAGGGAGCATCAGTTGGTGGGGAAACATGCGTTTCCCCACAAGGAACCGTCCCCTGTGCGGGAAGGACGGGTTCTCCGCGGGAGCGCGCCGTCCGTGGCCTCCTTCCCAGGAGCCTGGTTGTTGGCGATCTGCCACCTCCCTCGTGGGTTTCTGAGGGACGGTAGGTAGTTCCGCCACCTTCTGGGTGACACTTGCTGAAACTGAGTAGCCGCAGGGTTTTCTTTTTTGAGAATAAAAATTAAAGGCATTAGATTTCTCGACACTCGTTTCGAAGTGGCGGAGGGGTCTCCCCCTGATGCTGGTCAAGGGAGGATAAATGACAAATAGCACAAGGCCGGCTTCACACAGAGGAAAGGTCTGTGACCGAATCCTGGTTGGGACCTCTGTCACCGGGCCATCTTCCGTCCATCGGATCAGCCGGTCCGGCCCACCTCAGGCTGACCCGCCACCCCAGCCGCTCCGACCCTGCACCCCCACGTTAGCCCAGTCGCTTTGCCCGAGGCCGGACTTAGGACTATTTTGTGATCCCCCATTTTCCAGACTTTCTGTGATATATTCACAATGTAAAAGCAGTTATATTCTCTTCCTTAATTTTAATTTAAGGCTTTCCACACAAACAGTTCCATCACCAGCCCTCTCCCAGGACCAGTCCTTTTCCAAAATAACAGCTCGAGGGGCGCCTGGGGGGCTCGGTCGGTGAAGTATCTGCCTTTGGCTCAGGTCGTGATCTCAGGGTTCTGGGATCGAGTCCCGCATCGGGCTCCTTGCTCAGCAGGGAGTCTGCTGCTCTCTGCCTGCCGCTCCCCTGCTTGTGCACACTCTCTCTCTCTCTCTCTCTGACAAATAAATAAAATCTTTAAAAATAAAAAAAAAACAAAATAGCTCGAGGCATAAGGGCCCCTCCGGATTTCCTCTGGACACCCCGTCCTCGTCTCGTGGTCGAGACCCCTCCCAGACACAGGGACCCAGCAGTGGTCACCCCGCAGGCTGGCTCAGCAGGGCTGAGGCACGAGGCGTCGGTGGCACAGAGTGGATGGCACAAGTGTGTTTTCCGGGTTGTGTGTACGGTTGCAGTCATTCAACAGAGAGCAGTTCTCAAAACCACATATGTGTAGAACCGATGAAAAGAATAAAAGCCAGCTGTCTTTTTCCAAGCACAATTATTATTACTAAATTGTTACCCGAGTAAGGATAGCTGCCCCTAGTTTGGGGGGACGCTCAGAGGGTCTCCTGGGACACTGGGGGCACAGCCTGTCCGGGAGCGCTCACTGCTTCCCTGGTGTTTCCGCAAGGCTGAGGCAGAAAACCGATCCTTCCCTGTCCACGCACGTGCACGCTTGCGTGTGTGTGTGTGTGTGTGTGTGTGTGTGTTTGTCGGGGTCCTAGCACCAAGAGGCCTGGGGGCCCGGCCTGCCTCTCAGCGCTGGTTCTGCCGTCCGGAAAGTTGGGGATGAGCATGCACGAGCCACGGGGTATCCGTGAGAGTGCCACTAGACCGTGCACAGAAAGGTGACAAACCGGGTCCACGGCATAGCAGCCACGTTCAGGAAATGCGTTCCCTTCTCCACACATGCAAAAGTTTGCACATGAGTGTCCAATGTGTGTGTGAGAGGACGAGCACAAAGGTATGTGCCGTGTGTGCTGTGTGCGGACATCTATGTTGATAGTGTGTGTATCTGTGTGACTGTGTGTGCACGTGTGTGAGGTGGTGTGTATGCGTGTGAGTGACATGGTTCGTGTGCGAGGTCGTGTTTGCATGTAAATAGATGGCGTGTGTGCCATGTGATGGTGTGTGCACGTGTGAGATGCTGTGTGTGCATGTGAGGGACATGGTTCGTGTGCGAGGTCGTGTTTGCATGTATGTAGATGGCGTGAGTGCCGTGTGGTGATGTGTGTGCACGTGTGTGAGGTGGTGTGTGTGCATGTGAGGGACACGGTTCGTGTGTGAGGTCGTGTTTGCATGCATGTAGATGGCGTGTGTGCCGTGTGATGGGGTGTGTGCACATGTGTGAGGTGGTGTGTGTGCGTGAGGGACATGGTTCGTGTGCGAGGTCGTGTTTGCATGTATGTAGATGGCGTGAGTGCCGTGTGGTGATGTGTGTGCACGTGTGTGAGGTGGTGTGTGTGCATGTGAGGGACACGGTTCGTGTGTGAGGTCGTGTTTGCATGCATGTAGATGGCGTGTGTGCCGTGTGATGGTGTGTGAGCACGTGTGTGAGATGGTGCGTGTGAGTGACGGGGTGTGTGTGTGAGAGTGAACTGTTCACTGTGTGTAGGTGGTGTGTGTGCCTGTGTGATGGTGCGTGTGCATATATGTGAGAGGAGGACAAGTCTGGAACGTTCAACTACTCCGAAGCCGAGGGATGTGGTGTCGGGTTTCAGGTGAGGAAAGACTGAGCCGAGAAGCCGGGGGGCCGGCGTCCAGTGGCCGAGAGCCGAGCGCAGCCCCCACGGCAGCCGCCGGCCAGGGTTCCGGGGTGCGGCGCCGAGGGGCAAGGGTGCTCCAGAAGCACGATCATGTGCGGGGTTGGCGGGAGAGAGCGAGCCAGGCTTCGGGGGATCTGAGGAAGGCTCGGTGGGATCGGTGGTGAGAGCGAGGCGGCGGGTCCGATGGATCGGGGTGGGGACTCTGAGGACAGCAGGTTGGCCCCAGGCAGACGAGCACGGGCGGGCGGGGACCGCGAGTAAGGGCAGACCGGTGACGGCCCCGGAGCGACAGGAACGGACCAGCGGAGGGCAAAGGGCAGGCAGGCTCAAGCGGCACCGCAAAGGAGGTGGACATTCAGGTCAGAGAGGCCCCCGGACGCAGAGTGACGGATGCCATCTGAGCACGCGGAGACCGCGGGAAGGCTCGTCCCCCCCACCTGCCTCCTGGGGAAGCTGCCCCCCTTCCCCCCAGGCCGTATGTCGGGCATCACTCTTGTGAAATGGCCTCTCGAGAAATAGTCTCAGTGGTTGGAAGGGACCTTCCTTTCAAGGCTGGTTTTATTTATTTATTTTTTTTTAATTCTCAAGAGGGGCGCCTGGGTGGCTCAGTCGGCCGAGTAGCTGAGTCTTGGTTTCTGCTCAGGTCATGATCTCAGATCGAGCCCCGGGTTGGGCTCTATGCTCAGTGGGGAGTGTGCTTGAGATGCTCGCTCACTCACTCTTCCTCTCCCCCTCCCCCTGCTAGCGTGTGTGCACGTGCTTTCTCTCTCTCTCTCTCTCTGAAAAAAAGTAAAAATAAAATACTCAAGAGCCATGGGAGATAAGGATGATGAAACGAGGTGATCAGGGTAAGTAATAGAGTTTGGGGGAATGAGAAGTAAAACGTCCTTAGAAAACGTAAGACGAGATTTCTAGTTTTGTTGGCGCATATTCCAGATATTTCTAAATGGGAATTTCGGATACGACGGAAAAAGGCTGAAGTGAACATATAATAACTTCCTCAAGTGTTCGAATTGAAAGATAGCAGGATAGGTTTATAAGAAAGATATCAGGTAGGTTTATAAGAAATTTAAAAGCATATTGAAGATGATATGCTAATTTTGGACCATACTAGCTACAAAGCCAACGCACCTCGTGCAGCGTCTATAGAGAGGATCTGACTAATTTTTATTCACTTGGCTATTTGGTAGGTAGGGGTGAATTCATGCGGAATTCCGAAGTACCATCACCGAATTTTTCAGAGAGTGATGGGCCAACCCTGAACCTTCTGGAATTGGTCCACGTTGTGTCAGAAGGAAAAGCAACTAGCTTCTCCCAGTGCTCCTATCCCCGTTAGATCTAAATGCTTGCACGCGTATTTGCGATACAAAATCAGGAAAGACCCGACACGCCATGGTGACCCCTCTTCCAAGATTTCAGCCACCAAGGCACGTGCTGTCAGGCTGGGCTGCTCGTCATTGAACCCGAGCCCATCTCCACACAGAAAAGCAGACCCCAGAGTTTTTCTTCAAAGTATATGCAAACGGCGCAAAGCTGAATTATATAATTGCGCGGTAAACATTGCTTGAACGTTGTTCTACTTTTAATTCTAAACTAATTTAAGGAAAAAAATGTTTCCAATTATATGGACCAGTAGCATGCAACGGACAGAATTTACGGAACAGTTTTTGGCTGAAAATTAGAGGAAAGCTGGGTATTCTCCACAAGAGTATTTTGTTTCCTGTCATCTGGAGATGATGGCAAAAAAGTTAGGTTCTTGTTCATGAAATGAGTCTTTCCTACAAGCATTCACTCTAAGGAATTCTAGCTGAATTTTGTGAAGAAGAATAAACTCGAATCTTGAACATACTATATATAGATATACTACACTGAGCACCAACTAGTAAATATGTATTTTATGGCATTATTTTCGAAATAACTAAGGTTAGATCTTTACAGTGAGGTAGACTGAAAGCGATATACTTCCTAGATTCTAGAACCTGGAGGATAAGCACCAGATTAACCTGAAGGGAGGCTGTCCGTCTGCAAATATCTATCTGTCCCCGCGAGTGGCAGGGTTTCGAGCTCCGTCTAAGGAGGAGCTAAGGAGAACATCACTAAGTCTCTGAGGCTTTTCTTGCTCTTACGGGAATTATCATTTCAAAGTTGGGAAGAGGAAGTTTAAAAAATCCCTGCATATTGGTTAGCCAGTCTTTCAGGAATAAATTTCTTTTGCTAAAATACATTTTTTGTTTTTAGTAAAATGGTTTCCTGCTAGGCCATTGAAGAGGGCACCAACTTTATTTGTAAAAGTGTTCCAATTTTTGGATTTTAAAACTTCTAAGTCAATTGAATATGAGCCAACATGAGAACTAATAATAAAAGCGGAGTAATTTGGTAATTATTTTTCAAAACCAAAAAAAAAAAAATGACTGTATTCTTCTGTTTAGAGTACAGAATTCACATTTTTTTTCTTGAAATAAGATAAAATATTTGAACTAATCATTTTATTATTTCTCAGTGCCTCTCAATTTTAAAGTGAGGGCAACAATTTTATACGAGTATCTTCAAGCTGGTAACGTATGAAATGCAGCAAAACCTTCTCCTAAAGAATCTCCCAGTTGGTGAATTTGATTGTCCTTGCTTCCAGCGTGCGGGGGTGGGTGGCACGGTCCCCTGACACCCAGGCCCCTCTCCCCACAGCGGCTGTGTCTTCTTTCATGACGAATAAGGACTTCTTAGTAGTGTCTAAAACCTTTACAGATATTGTCCTCGAAAACAGCTATTTATTGACAATTAATTTCAATCTCTATACTCACCTATGCAAATATCTTCTTTTTAAAATTATCACAATGCCAATTACTATGTTTCACTAGGAAGTTGACCAATTAAAACATCTTCCTTTTCAAAATTCACTCATTGATATTTTTGAAATGTTATTTTAACATTCTACTATGTATGAAAATACCGTATACACATAACAACAATATTCAAAGGGACCTAATTTCAGTTTTATAATTTAAAGTCATTTTTATAAATGGATTTACAATTCAGAAGTATTTAAAATATAGTTTGTATACCATTATTACAAATTATTGTTTTATTTTTAAAACAAAGTTGGTTTAGATGTTCTGCAATCAAGCAGGTATCCCAGAAGGTGTATTTTTTTTAATCATTTTCTATCTAACCATATTATTTAAAATTCCTGAAATAGGTGTTGTTTTACTTTATAATAACCATGTTTCCCAAGACAGTCTTTCTCTATTTTGTTTAAAAATACATTTTCTTTGATAATTTAGTACATTGGAAATTTGCCCTAATCACTTAAATATGTGATACATAATAGTTTGGTGTTTCCTAAATTGAAAATGAGAGTTTTATCACAGAATATCAAGTTTTACACATAATAAATGTGAACTGATCTTGTAAAGTAGTATTAGCAGGATCAACAAGTCATTTCAAACTATTTATATTGTTCAGATGTCTGGTAGATCTGGGGGAATTTTACATATCCTATATTTTTTATTCATCAGCCAAACAATCCTAACTTCTATACGAACAATATACTAATTTATCATGTATAAATGACTGCCATCAACATGCCTCTCAAAAACATTCTGCATCACGTTTAAAAGTTTTCTCTGTAAATGTCACTGAAATCGAAAATTGAAATTTATTAAATGAGGTTTAAGGTCTCATGACAAAAAAAAAAAAACCCACCTAACATCATTCATTCTTCAAGATACTAGCTGACTCTAGTCTCACATTTCTGAAAAGGCACTTTTCTAAAGTATTTTCAAGAATTAAAAGATACATTTTTCCTGCCCTGGAAATAAGAAAGGATTTTAAAATAAAGGAAAAGAGAATGAAAATCTGGTGGATTAATATATCAGTTTCTGAAACAGTAGACTAAAGGATCAGCACCTAAAACACAAATACGTTCTTTTAATGAATTCCCTGGGCAATCCGTTTATCTTTAAGCTCGGAGCTGGCGGGTTAAACAGCCAGGCGGTGAAGTCGAACAAACCCTGGGGGGAGGGGGCCGAGGGAGGGAGGAAGGGGACGGACCCAAAAAGAATACACTGCGTGTATGCACCGAGGTGTCGGTGCAAGCGCACTTCCCGACTTGTGAATACCTGCACGCGGAGTCGGAGGCCCATCTAACCATTCACGAAGTGACCAAAAGGGGTGCAACCGTACCAGCTCCCCCCTCCTTCTTCCCAAAAGCTCTAGAGACAGGTAGGTCATTAAATTCAGGTTAAATCGGGAATGTAGTGCTTCGATGTTGGAACTGAAACCTTTGGGACAAGTGAAAAACTAGCTAAATGAAATCTTATCTGTGTACTTACTGATTATGTCATCTTTGTAAGGGACAGTCTATGTGGCTTTGAGCTGCGCGCCCTGTCCCGGGCTCCAGCTTTCCCTGGGGTCGCCGACACTCCGGCCACTCTAGGACCCCTGAGGGACGCAGCCAGGCACCTCCTGCCGCGGTGGTAGAGCCGGGTGCCGGCCACCGCGGTGACTCAGGGGCTGGGCGCCCCAGGACCCTCACACCTGGCTGTGGTTCCCGGCGTTCGCGGTGAGAAAGGCGAGGGGGCGTGCCCGCCCGGGGCGGCCCGCGTGGAGGTGGCCGCCGAGGCCGCGTCTTCGGGACCCGCCCGGCCTGCAGCGCGCGTGGCCCGGCCACCGGCGGGCTCCCGGAGCCTCTGTGAGCCTCGCTGCGGATGGGGAGCCGGCGCGGGTTCCCCTCCCGCCCCAGCGAGCCCGGCCCGACGCTCCCCGAGCCTGCGCGCGGGTCCCGGCGGCTGCCCCGGCTCCAGCGGGCCTAGGATGCAGGCGCAGCTGCCACCACAGCCCGGCCCAAGTCCTCCCCGCCGCGCTCTGAGTCTCGGGAAAGACGCGTCGTCAGCGCCACTCCGCCGAGGTCCCAGGGCCCGGAGACCGCTGCGGGCGCGCCCCGGCGACGAAGGCCGAGCGCCCTGGTGCCCCCTCCGCCAAGCGCGGGGCCTGAGAGCGTTCCCCTCCACCCCGCGCCCCGCCCGGTGCCCCGCGCGGCGACCCCGGACCCCACGGCGTCCCCGGCACCTTGGAGGCCGGCCCTCCGGTCCTGGAGGGGCCTTCCCTGTCATCCGCCCCCGGGTTCAGAGACCCCTACCCAGGACTGGGGAGGCGCAGGAACTCTGCAAGCGCACGCGCGCGCGCGCACACACACACACACACACACACACACACACACACAGGCGCGCGCGCGCGCAGGCCGTTGCTATGGAGAGGCCGGTTACCAGAGAGGCTGAGGGCGACAGGTTCCCTCCTCCAGGCCTCCCTTCCCTGCCTGCGCCCCCTCTCCGCCGACCTCCCCCCTCGCCCCGCTGGAGCTTCCGGGGCCCCTCCCGCCTCCTCCGCGGTCCCTGCCTGCAACCCCTCCTCTCCTCTTTCCCCTCCCAGCGCAGGGCCAGGGGTAGCCGCGGAGGCTGGAGCAGTACCCCGAGGCCCGGGGGCTCCCGGGTGGGCCCACGCCCCGCGGAGGGCAGCGAGCAGGGACAGGAACCACCACCACTCGAGTCTGTGCCCAAGGAGGGCCCTTGGAGAGTGACCCAAGTTGCAGCCCGGGGTCTCTGCAGACCTGCAGCGCAGGTCTCTGGGCCTGGACCACCCCGCGGCCCGGTGGGCGGGAGGAGGGAAGGGCCCAGCCCCAGGGATTTTTGCTGGGGGGCTGCAGGCCCTGCCCTGGCTCGGGGCTGCAGAAGCCCCGGTGATTTACCGCCTGGAGGCCTCCTGGGCTTATGGGCGGTCGGGGTGCACCTCGGGGTGGATAACCGGAGAGAAGCCCAAGTCTCCCCCTTCGGCCTTCACTGCACCTCGTTTTCCCTTCGCGCTTCTCGGACCCTCAGCCCCCCTCAAGCTGGTGCCACCTGGGCCTGCCAGAGCGGTTGAAGGAGGCGCCACTTCTTTGCCCTGGGGCTCTGCGAAGCGCTGGGCTCCCGACCACTACAAATACCGAATCAAAGCCGAATTCAGCGTAGCCCTTGGTCACTGGAAGCGAGTCCTTAGGACACTTTTAGACAGAGGCAAGCAGACTCACGTCTGATGACGACCCCTTCCAAAGAGCCCTGGCCCAGGCGTTTCCCGAGAAAAGAGTGAGGGTGGGGCGGGTCTTGGGGGCAGGGCCTGAGGGGAGGGGTGGGGAGGAGAAGGGTTTCGGTGCAAGCTCTGCCGCGGCAGGGGAGGGGGCAGTTTGCCCTGGAGGGGCCGGAGCAGGGGACTGCCGGCGGTGGGGCGGGAGGGGCGTCGGGTTAGGAGGGGCCGCCCTGCTCGGCGCTGGCCGCCGTCTCCAGCTGTCCTGAGCGCAGGAACAATGGTGAGGCAGTGGGAGAGGGGGACTGGGAGGAGGGCGCCAGGGTTTCCAGAAAAGGAGAAACTAAAGAGCCCCGCGCAGACTGTCATCTGCATGTGACAAGGTCTCTCCCCGCTCCTTTCTTTCTTCCTCTTGTTCCTGCAGCTGGGGGCCTCGGAGAGCGCATTGTACACACAGATGTTGGGTTTGAGTTCTCGGTTCTCTGCTGCTCGCCCGGGGGCCTAGCGCACCAGGGGGCCCCAACCTGTGGCTGAGACCCGGGGGCCAGGGCTTGGAGAGGAAAAATGTGGGGGTGGGGGGAAGGGCCAGGGGAGCGCGATGGGCTGGCTGAGCGGCTGCGGGAGGCCAATCACAGGGCCGGCAGGCCTGGACGCCCCCCAGACTCCAGCAGGGTCAGGGAGCTTGAGGAGAGCCAGCGACTGGAGTGCAACCCTGGGACCGCCCTACGCTCCATTTGCCCGCGAGGCAGTGGTCCAGGCCCGGCCTTTGACCGGGGGAGGCAAGAAGGCAGATGGATTCCAGGGTTTCACTGCCGCCTCAGGCTCGCTTCAGGGCTGGAGACCTGCAGTGCGCCTGGGCGAAAAGGTGGCCAAGTTCTCAGTCTGCCCGAGTCAGGCAATGTACTTTGTACTGGAATTGGAGACCCGAACACTCGAGAGTAGAGGGGGGGAGGGCCAGGGAGGGCATTTACTCGCTCGTTTTACCAGCATAATTGGCCTGCTTCGACTTGGAAAAAAAGCAAAAGGCCCCCCATGGCAAAAGTGGGAAAACTAACTCGAAAGAACAATTTGCCATAAATTTTCCTCTTGCAGAGTTTCGAGGCCCCCACCCTTCCCGTAGCAGAGGTCACAGTAAGGCCAGGCGGGTTGCCGGTTCTGGTCGCGTCCCCTCTTCCCTGAGCGCCACCCTGAACTTGCCCGGTTTGAAGTGCACTCGAGCGGTGGAAGGGAGGACGGCTGAAAGAAAGAGCAGGCGAGGGCCCGGGCGTTGTACGAATGACTGACAAAGCCGATGTCCATTCATAGTCTCGGGCGGGAGAGGGTGTTCGGAGAGCCGCGGCCCCTTAGCCAATTGCTGTCAGCAACATGTGGGGGGGGGACATCGCTATAGCAACCGGTGGCTGGGCCGCGAGCCGCGCCGCCGCCGGCCGGGTGCGCGCCGGGCCGGATATAAGGCGGGGCGCGGCGGCCGCGCTGGATGGAGCTGCGCGCGCGGCCGCTGGCCCTGCGGGGACTGTCCCGCGCCGGCCCCGCGCCCGTCCTCGCCGCGCCCCGGCCCCGAGCGCCTCGCCCCGGGGCCCGGCCAGAGCGGCGCGCTCCCAGCCCGGCAGAGCGGCCGCGCAGAGCTGCCGGCGCCCGCGGGCTCCGAGCCGGTGCCGCAGCCGCCGCTGGAGCCACGGCGCTCGGCACCTTTGTCTACGCCGGCCTCCCGAGAAGTTTGTGGTCAGAAGCAGGATGGATCCGCTCGTCTGTGGCTCGGGCGCAGGGAAACGGCTAGCGGCGGTGATGGCGCCGCGACTGTCCGCGGCCGCCGCGCCCCGAGGCCGTTCGGCCCGGCGCACGCCGCCCCCCTCTCCGGCTTGGGCGCTGGGCACCGGCTCCTCTGCAGGTAACCAGGAGCTCGGGGCCGGGGCGCGGGCACCGGGGCGGTTGCGGGAGAAAGGAGAGAGGCTGGGGTGGGGGAGGGAGGAAGCAGGAGGAATCCACCGAGGGCACGCCAGGCGGGTAGGTGGCAGGGCGCGGAATCAGAGCTTGGGGAGGGTGGAGGGTGCGCTTGGGGGCTTGGATGGGCAACCTGGACGTCGGAGAGCCCAGTGCAGGGGCCAACTCAGACTCGAAGCAGGACACCTGTCAAAGCCTCTGGCTGGCGAGGGAGGTCTGAGGTCATCCCCAGTGGGTTTGGGTTGGACATCCCAGGGTGACCCGGTTGGTGGTGCAGAGATCTAGAGGGGGTGGCAGCTGTCCCATCCCCCAGGGCCCCTTGGAGCCTGGCAGGACTGGGCTGGGGCCTTCGCTCTTGGACTCCCCCCAGGCACCCGGGCGGTTCAGACCATCAAGAGAGAGGGGCGTGGGGAGTGGGGGGTGGAGCGCACGCTGATGGGCGGGGGTGTGGGAAAAGGAGAGGAAGCTGAGGGGTGAGCAGCCAGGATGGAGGGGAGCCGACTCGGGGACATTTCCCTCCCAGCCCATTTTGGGGCGCTCTTCGCTGTCCTCTCTCCGGCCGGGAGCGCGCCTGTGCGCCTTCGGGGTGTTTCGGTTAAGGGGCGCGGGATGGGTACGCAGGGAGGAGCGAGCGAGGGGCAGGCGGGGCCGTGGTTGAGATTGCAGGATCTTTTGAGCACCCCCCCCCCCCCCCGCCGCCGCCGCCAGTTGGGGAAGCGCCTCGGAGTGGCCACCTCCCCTCCCCCAAACGGAACCTGCGCCTTCTCGGCCCCGAGGTGAGGCGGCCGCGTGCTCGCGGAGAGAAACTTCTGAAGGAGGGACTTCATTTCCTGCCTTAACTACCTGAGTGGTTCAGAACTGTAACCTCCTTCGAGGTTCTAGAGAAGTCCCACTCGAGGCAGTCAGGCGGACCCCAAAATTAGGGGTTGAAAAGACAGCAGAATTGGCTTTTAGAACCGGAAAGCGTCTCCCGCCCTTTTGTGTCCCCAGTGCGCTGAACTGGCCGCGCTCCATGCTGGACGGCTGGGGGGTTCTCGGTCACAATCGCCAGGGCCCCGAAACGCACACCGCGAGGGCGGCGAGGACCCTCTCCGTGCAGGTCCCCGCCGGGCTGGCCCTGCTGCTCCGGGCTTGCCGCCGGCCCCCTGCCGCTGCGCGCGCTCCCGCGCTGGGTTCCAGTTCCCCAGCTCAATCCGCAGACCGGGTCCCTGGGGGGAAGCCGGGGCCTCTCCGCCCGGGGTCCCGGGCACAGCATGTCCACGTGGTCTCTGCCCAGGCAGCGTTCCCCGAATTGAGAGGCGAGCGAAAGTGCGAGGAGGTGAAGGTTTGTGTGCAGGAGGGGGGAGGGAAGCTCGCTTCTTTTTATCACCACGAGAGGAAACGCCCCCCACCCAACCAAGCACACCCACTCGGCTCCCGAGAAGGGGGTGGCCGGGCGGGGGGAGCGCCGCAGAGGCGTGCGCGGTAGCCTGTGCGGTCCCGGGTGGATGGATGCGGGCGTCGTGGGGGACCTCAACCGGCGCCCCGCGGCCCGCGCGCTTTGTGGCGGGGAGGCTGGGCCACGGCATTGTCCCCTCGGGGAAGGGGGCCAGGACCTCTTGGAAACCCCTCAGTGCTGTGAGTACTCGCGGCCCGCAGGAGCCCTCGCCCCGGGCGCTGCGGCCTGTCCCGCGCTGCGGTGGTCTTTCCGACTTCCGTGGGCTCCAGTAAATAAGGGGGGAACCGGGCCGGGGAGGCGAGAAAGCCCGCAGTCCGGCCAGCCAGGCAGGGGCCGGGAAACAGTCCTGCGCTCCAAGTAGCGAGCGCCGCGGCGGGGTCCTGACCCACCAAGTCGGGCGAGTCTAGGGTGGGGCTTCTCAGCCTCGGAGGAGGAGGAGGAGGAGGGTGGGCAAAAACTCCAATGAAAAGGGTTTGGTTCTTGCGGGGAAAACTCCTTCTTCGAGACCACGGCGTCTGGGAAACACCTGACCGAGGAGGAGCGCAAGTGCGCGTGTCAGAGCAGGCCTCGGGGACGATTTGCACGGCGAAAACACGGGTCGGGAGCGGGCGCATCAAGTGTACGGGCCGAGTGTGAGTCTGTTTGTAGTAGGAACGCCGGCGGAGAATCTGAAGGATGGCTGGGGCCAGGATTTCTCCTGGGGGGCCGGTCTTTCCCAGTCTGTTCTCGGCTGATAGCTCTGTGTTCTCCCCCAGACAATTTGCCATGGATCAAGCACTACCAAAAATTAGTTCCCACAGCCGTAGCTTCCGCCCTGTGAACCTAAATACCGTAATATCACAAAATCGGGATGTCTTGAAACAGAGTAGTTCCCCAAAACTGATGTTCTAGGAGCACTTAACGCTGCTAAATAGACAATTTATTATCTTTTGCATATTTATTTTTATGTCTATGCCTGAAAAAAAATAAACAATGGCTTATTTTTTAACAGGGTATCTCCACTTATTTTCATTTAAGAATAATTATTTCTTGGACATTCTTTTCTCTTGCCTATATAGGCTTTTTTTTTTTTTGGCTACTTGAATGGCAGATTTGCAAGTACAATTTCATCTGCGCTGGGAACAATGGCTTTCACTTGCACAAAGGATTTCTCCCACCCTGGATACAAACCGAAATGCCTCTTGCTCTGATAATAGCTTCTGAAAAGATTTTGTAATGCAGAGAATTAATACATGATTATTTCCGCCTGACTTCTCTCATTTATGAGAATTCTGTGGCAAATTCCAAATTAAAAATAGTTCAGTTAACAGCTTTAAAAAATACTTTTAAAATATTTTAAGACACTACCCTCCCCCCATATTTTTAAGTTTGGTCATTCCCATGGCCTGAAAACTGTGAACATTTTTGACCGACTTTACAGTCCTAGCTACTACATTTTAGTAAGTCCATTTTAGTAAATCTTAGCACGAAATTTCCAAATAATTCTAAAATTTTTCCTCTGGGAAAGCAAAGACAGATTTGTTATAGCAACTCATTAGTAGTCTCTAAAATCACATTCTAAATTTTACAGGCAAAGGGATTGGTGCAGTCATAGGTGAAGGGGCAGAGGGTACAGAGTGAAGCTGGGTTTGCAAAACCAAGTCCTTGGGAAGGATACAGATGAAAACGTGCACAGATTAAAAGTTTCACAGTAATGAAATTAAATGCCTGTGACCATAAGTTTTGCGTACAAGTCTGTTTTAAAACTGAAGTCAGCGCCTTGGGCACGGGGCTGCTATCATTAACTGTTCAGAGGCTTGGAAAAATGCTCGCTGTTGCTACGGGTCGACGGATATTTGTTACCATGAAGTTTTGTGTTTGTGTGGCTGCCTTAGTTCTCAAAACCAAGTTTGGGCATAAAATGTTCTGTCTCTCTCTCTCTTTTTTTTTTTTCTCTCTTTTCTTTTAAGCTTACCACATGGACAGCTACAGAAAAAAAGTTTTGAAGATATTTTGCCATAAATGGCTCAGAAGACAATGTAAAGAAAACCCCATGCACCTTCACTCACAGGCACAGACCAAAATAGTTTAAATAGGTCAGGACAACGTCTGTAGATTCTAATTCCTAAGAGCAATTCCGCAGATTGTCTCTGTGGTCACATTTATCTGAAATCACAGCTTCTGCAATATTTTACATTCTAAATTCAAGGAGTTGCAGGTGGCAATGGTTGAGTGGAAGAAATATGCAATATTATACTGCAGTTTACTGTCAAGAATCGTCTAACCTGATACAAAGTTGACTTAATTATTCCGGGTCATTTTTAAAAACCATACTTTTCCTGCATCTGGAACTTGGCATTAAGTGCTCGTGTGTGTGTGTGTGTGTGTGTGTGTGTGTGTGTCTCCTACCTCCTGGGGTGCACGGCTACCGGCGCGCCGGGGTGACCTCTCCGCCACCGTACAGTTCCGCTTTTAAAAGACGCCCGACTGTAAATGTCAAAGTCATAAATATTTCAGCATTATTTTCTTTCAATTCCAAGTCAAGACTGACAGGATGCCTCTAATTAGTGGAGGGCTCTCTGCAGGGCCCAGCCCCAGGACGAAATTTGGGGAAAGCACGTGTAGTTCAAGTTGCGCAGCCTTGGGGCGCAGAGACCCAGGAGGGGAGGGGGCCGAGGCCCACCCCACCCAGGTCACACCTGAGGCAGGACTCCCTCTCCAGCGGGTATCAATCAGGCTCATTCTTTTCTCTTAAAGCTGGTGGTTAACAGGGATTAGAAGTTTTGTTTGTTTTCTTCATTCCACAAAAAGAAAGGAAATAAAATAATCAAAAAGCTATTTTAACTCGATCACTATCGAAAGAGGAGAATTTGCTTTATTTATTTATTTATTTATTTATTTATTTGCAAATTTTCTGTGAATTTTCGTTTCTCCCGGGATTCTTAACACCTGACTAGCATCCAACAGTTTTTCCTCCCTCTGGACCCCTCCTCTCAGCGCCGGGTAGGTCGGAACCACTGGGGGTGCAGGGGGGGTGGGCAAGGAAGAGTGACTTTCCCGGTTCCAGCTGAGTAGCCCCGGGCCGGCTGGAGGGAGGGTTCCGAGCCGGGCCCCAGGATCCTGCCACCGCGTCGTCACAAGCCCGGCTGGGTCCTCTGCCCCACAAACGCCTTCTGGCTAAGACGCCCTGATTCCCCGCGGGGCGCGGTGCCCTCCCCCCTACACCCCGCCCCCCCCCCCCCCCCGCGCGCATGCTCCTGTCACCAACCGCCCCTGCTGTCCCGGGGCTGCAGGGGGGCCCTCGGTCCACAGCCACCCACCCCTCCCCTGGCTGCAGGAAGGGCCTCCTCGCGGATGGGCTGCGGGAGGTTAGCCTGGGCGCCTTCTTCCTGGCCTGGGACCAGAGTCGCCCCTCTCTGCGGGACAGCTCCGGCCCACGCAGCTTGGGACGGGGTCGGTTCCATTTTCCCCACCTCCTTCCCTTCTCCAGCAGCACCTGCGACGGTGGGGGGTGGGGAGCGGGGTGCTGGGCAGCTGGGAGGAGGGAGAGCGGGATCCCGCGAGGAGGGAGCGGGGCTCTGGGGGCAGTCACTCTCCTTGACGTTTTTCTTTGACCTTTGAGTTAGTTCCACGAGCGCCGCGAAAGGGGCAGCGGTTAGGCCCTGTTTGTGTACCCGCACTGGCCCAGCGCATTGTGGGTCACGGGGACCGTGGGTGTCCCAGCCGGCCCCGGCACCGCGTTTGGACCCCCCTGCCGCTCTTGTCGCCCTGAGAAGAGCTTCGGTGCCGCCTCCCAGCTGAGTGTCCAGCCTGGGGTCTCTCCTTTGCCCCAGACCTGGGCCCGGTTGATGTGTGGGCAATGGCCACCTGCCTCGTGGCCTCCCACCTGGAATCGCGTGACAACCGGGGCACCTCTGTGCCCCTTACACGGTGAGCCGGCGGACAACCTGCGCAGCGGGACCCCTTGTCCCCGGCTGCCCGGCGCCCTCAGCCCCGGCCTTGGTCCCTGGCGCGCGTGCGGCCGTCTGTCGGGTGCGCGCGGTGCGTCCTCTCGGAGCCAGGCTGGCCACCGCACGTCGCCGGGCAGGAAGGTTCAGGAATGCCCTGTGCCCGGCGCCGTCCAGCACGTGGGCGCGAGGGGTCCTCCCGGCGCCCGGGCGGCATCCCCGGCGCTGGCGCTCGGCCTAAGTGGGGGCGCGGGCACCTCCAGTGGCCTGCGCTGGGCGGGGCTGGGGGACGCGAAGTGACGGCCAGGAGGACCCGGCCCGGGCGGCGGGACAGCGGCCGCGCCGCCTCCTTTGTTGTCCCTGCTCCGGCTGCCGAGGCCAGGCTGTCCCGCGGGGGGCGCGGGCAGGGCGAACCGACCTCCTGGAAACGCCCCCCACGGAGGTGTCTCTTCGGCTTCTTCCGCGGAGCGGAGGGGCGGCCACGGCGGCCGCAGAACGCAGACCCCGGGCCCGGAGCCTCGCGGGCGCCCTGGGGGCTCCCCGCGGCCGGAGGGGCGCGAAGCTGCGTGCGGGGCGGGGGGCCGGGGGCCGGGGGGGCGCGCTCCCTCCCGCCCTGCTGCGCCTCGCTGCGCCGGGCGGGGTCCCCGCGGTACGTTAACCCGGCTCGGGCAGGGGTGCGGAGCGAACGGGGGCGGCGGGGAGGGGCGGTCCGCGGCCGTGCGGGCGCAGGGGGAGGGACGGGCTGGAGGGCGCAGGGGAGGGGTCGGCGCCGGGGGCGACCGCGGGACCGGCCACACAGGCCTCGGGCAGCCTTGCGCGCCCTCCCGCGCCCCCGCCCCCACCCGGGGGTCCTCCCTCTCCGGCCTCCGCCCTCCCCTCTCCCTCCCCACGTCGTCCCGACCCCCTCTCCTCCCCTCCCTCCCCGCCCTCCGCGAGCCTCCCGCCCTTTGCCGGCCTCGCCGGCCTCCTCCGAGCCGCGCATCCAGGCAAGAAAATCCAGCGTCTTTTCTCATTTAACCCGCGTTTCCATTAACTCAGTCCCGGCACCAGCTAATCCGCGGCACCGAAGGCAAAAGGAGGCTAATTAATGACCAGCTTTTCCAGTCAAGACCGGCGATAATTGCTTTGGTGGCCTTTATGATTACAAGATAAAAATGGCCCGGCCTGACATGAGGCCCTGTGTACACTCGGAGACAGGAGGGAATGAGGAGGTGGGAGGCTGGATACGGAGCAGAAAATTACTAATAGAGGAGACATAATGAATAGGCCGGCCAGGCATTCATGGGGAAAAAATCCATTTTGTTACCACGCGAAATTAGGTGCTGGAAAGGAGTTTGCTAATTGTTCTCATCTTGTAGCAACCGGGACCGGGCGGGGGCGTGCGTCTCCATTCATTTACCGAGTAATGGTGGGGGGCGTGCTGGCCGGCGCCTTGCGCCCGCGTCCTCTCCGTCTTCCCGGGGCGTTTTTAATTGTGGCTAGTACACCTGCTCACGAAGCTAACCGGCAAGCACCATGCACCTTTTGCACGCGGAGACTAGCGAAATGCACCCAAAGAATCGCCCCCACCCCAAACAGTGAGAATCTAACCGTTTGTCTCCCTTACTCTCCGCACCGCTGAGACGTGCACTCGTGGACGTGTTCCAAAGGCCCTGCAGCCCCTTTCAGGGAAAAGCGCCGAGGGTGCGCGGCACTGGGGGGGGGGGGTGTCGCGCCGGTGTGGGCAGAGGGGCTCCAGTCGCTGGGGACATCAAGAAAGGTTTCTCCGTAGGCCGCCCTCCTGCAGTGTCTCCACCACTGTGAATGTGCAACTTAAGAACCTGCCCCCCATCGTGCTGTGTGCTGTAGAGTTGTTTGACCTCCCTGTGCCCCAAAACATTTCTGGGGCATGCTCGGGAGAAACGGGTATTTTCCTCACACCTGTTTAGAGGAAGGAATGTGCGCTTTTACTTAAAGCAGCAAATCAGCCGCCAAAGACTATGTCGTTGTGGTTGGAAAGATGGTGGCCTTCGGAAACCAAGTCAGGCCTCTAAGTTTCCTGTTGAAAATGTTGCAGTCTGTAGGGCGCTAGTTAGAAATACCTTTCTCCCTTGTTTGAGGGGCGCTGTTCTGGATGGCCCTCCTGTGGTTGCTTTAATGCCAACACAGCTCTGGGCTGAGCATGACGTTTGCCTTGCGCTGCAGAAGGGGGGTTTCCGGGAGGTCATCATCCGTTAGGTGCTAACGTGCTCCTTGTCTCCTGTTCTGCAGAAAAGCAAACTCAAGCTTCTGCCACACGGAGCGGAGCAAGAGGACTCGACCCCATTCATCGTGCTGACCCTGGTCTCTGTCGTGGCCATGGTAGGGGTCCTCCTAGCCTCCGGGGTCATCTACTGCCTGCGCCACACCTCCCACTCCCGGCTGCAGGAGAAGCTCTCGGGACCCGGGGAGCACCCCGGCCCGGATGCCACGGCCGCCTACCAGGTAGGGGTTCGAGGGTTCCGTTTGTCAGTGCCCGGTCCGCGGCCCCTGCCCGTTCCCAGTGCTTCGTGGAGTCATAGTTTGGGTTCTTTCGGGAAGATAGTTTGAAACTGCCCATCAGAATTCGCAGAGATACCTCGTAACCACGCTTTTACTGCTGTGTATTAATCTTACTCTCTTCTCGGCTAGTCTCAGTCAGCTGTGATAGCAGGTTGCTCATTAGAAATGTGGAAAAAGTACAAAACATGAATTATGTATTATCTGTTATCTTTCTTAGTTTGGCCACTGTTCATGAAAAATGCCAAAGTTGCAAGATAAATGGGTTGCGTAGACGTTTGAAGATGTCTCTTAAATCATCGACTTCCTCCGGGTCTCCCATGAAAAGATCCTTTGACCTGATCCATCGCCACCCCCTGCCAGTATGTGGATAAAGTGAAATCTAATGCTGATAAGTGGGAAGCAAGCCAGGGCTGTCTCCGTGAGAGCGCTGGTGGCAGCCGGGGGCTGGAACGCACGACCGTTCTAGACGCACCTGGAGACACGTCAGAAGCCAATGAGAGTGTGAGGAAGGCAGGGCAAGAAGAGGTGTCTGGACGCTCCGTAGCACGTACGTTATATGTAGTGACGTCCTGCGGTGAGACAGAGCCTTCGGTTCTGACAGCAGTGCCCGCCCACAGCGTAGACAAGTCAGGGCACAACGCTCAGTGTCGTTCCCCTTTGGGAAGCTGGAATCCTTAATCACCATTTTAGAAATTCAATCAATATGCATTTGTGAAATATTTTCTCCCCTTGGACGAGATTCTTTGTTTTCCGCACTCACACGATTATGATGTGTAATAGGTCTGTCTTGTAAATAATACATCATATTTTACAGTAACCCATACGTTGAAGAGTCAGACATCACAGTTATATGGGGGGGGGGTGTCTCCAGCTCTTTCTAGAACACCCTCCCTCCATACCGTCCTGCGAGGCACCCTCCAGGGGCTCGTCTGAGCTAGCTGCTCTTGCTCCACGGGCCACCCTGACACTGGGCACAGAAGGAGCATGGCTGAATTTATAAAATCACTAGCTTAGAAGACGCCGAGAGATCGCTTTCTCCCCCCGTTAGAAAATTCTTGGTATTGTCGCCGAAGAGAGAAAAGCGCTGATTTTCTGGGGAAGGGAGGTCACAAGGCTGGTCAGTGTGATCTTGTCTTAGAAAGAAACGGCACCTTCAAATGTGCGGGAGGTGGCATTTCAGCCCCAGTGCACGGCTGTGCTTCAAAGCAAAAGGAAAATCATGTTTGAAGAAGAAGCCCCGGAAAAAAAAAATGTCACATAAACTAGGAAGAATTTATCCAGAAATTCTATTGAGCAAGACCATCGGTGTGGGCTGCTGGGGCTGTGGGACCACGTCGTGCCAGGGTATAAATAAATTATCACACCGGCTCTGTTCTGTGTGCAGGAGACGGGAGATCACACAGGGGTGGAATTTTAGAAAGCATGGCATCCTTTGATACACTTTGAAATTCAAATATAAAATATTGATAGAATGGAAAGGTCGGACTTGCATGCAGAAATGACTCCGTTTGGCAAAAATGCAGGTTGAAGCTGCACACTTAGAACTGAGTTTGTGATAATTAACAGAAAAAAAATCTTCCCAGTGACAGCTCTAATTAATAGTATCTGTAATTAAAATCATGCCCTTCCAGCAGGAAAATTGTTTGAATTTCTTGGAGTGACCTTTTTGCTGTTCCTCCTGGGGGCATAGTGGTTAAGTTGATATTGATTTTATAATGAGCTCTGGTTTGTTTAATAAGAATCTGTAATCCAGACAATAAATGAAATGTGTGCTTTTCTTCAATCCAGATTAATAAAAAGGGGGGGAAAGCACAGAAAAAAACTTTTCCTTTGAAAATATGATCTAGGAAAATTTGGAAATGAAATTATTATAAAGATTTTCTGATGGGCTTAGTTTTGAAAGCGCTATGAGATACCTTTCAGGACACTGCTCTGATTAAATGCAGACATTTGACCCAAAGCCGGCGATCCACTGTGGGGGGAAGATGCCAGCCAGTGGGGATGGGATTTTGGCACTGTTACCTCTGGGTTTTGCTGAGTCATGTATGAAGGGCGCTTGTACGTGTAGCTGCAAATGGAGGATGTTTACATTTGTAAATGAAGCAGGTATTAATTCGGGATTGCAACCACACTAAACTTGGCTTTTTCCGAGCGACACCTGACGTCCCCTTCCTGCTTCAAGTCGGTCTGAGAAGTTGTTTCAAGTATTGCAAACATAAAAACCATGTCAGGAAAAGTTGCCTGGATGCTGTTTTTTTTTGTTTTTTTTTTTTTAGACCGTTGAACTTCTGCACTCTGCTAATCCTATAATACAAGTGAAGTTTGGCTAAACCTGCTTCTAATTCCCAATACCGGGTGATGAGGAAAATGGAGCGATTTGAGATCATCCCTTAGTTCCTACTCAATCATTTTTATAAACTCTCCAAAAGAGACGAAGGTTATTGTGCGCGGAGGTTAGAAGTAGCTGCCTGGGGATGAGGAGCAGTGGGCGGCGAGGTAATAAGTTTTGAGTCTTATTTACGTCAGAATGTGAACTTACCCTTTAAATGGAGGAACTAAGTGTTCTCAGAACGCGACGAGGCTTGGGGTCCACAGTGAAAAAGGGGGAGCTCGGGGCTGGTGCCGCAGAGGAGGCTCTGGTGGCCTCGAAAGTGGGAGTTCTTCTTCCCAGAGAGCCAAAAAGGACGGTCGGTCTGTGTGCAGGTGACCCGCAGGGCAGCGGCCTCATTGGAAGAGAGTGCAGGTGGGGACCCCGCCCCCCGACAGCCCGCCCTTTGTAAGCCCTGGCCTGTGTCAGCCCCGACAACAACCCCTTCCAGTATCTGCCCTCCCAGGCTCCTGGCAGCCGAGGCAGAGCCCCCGCGTGCTCATAATTCACGGTCTGCAGCTTTGGGGGAGTTACAGTGTGTTCGGGGAGTGTTCTAGAACAGCCAGTGGGCTTGTCTTAAAATCGTTTCAAAACAGTAGTTTGCAGTATTAGCTCCCAACGCAAACACATTTAAACCCTTTTCTCTTCTTCCTCAGGACAGAACTATTTCATAGACTGAGTCAGCATCTTAAAGCCTAGTTTACGTGTGTGTGCGCGCGCGCGCGCGTGTGTGTGTGTGTGATACTTCGGTTTGCTTTACTTATTGGAAAATCAAATATTTCCCGATAGACTCTTGCACATCAGCACTTGCCAAGAGATCAGTCTTACCAGATAATCTATCAAAGTTTAATTTCCTTGAACTTGGAAGAACCTGGCGTGTTAATTTTCAGAATAACCGAAGTCCATTGGGAAAGGCCATTTTTTTTAACGGCCACCAAACTTGTCCCCAGTGTTTTACCGAATGTTATTTTTACTTCTAAATATATAAAACATAACATATTTGGATTAAATCTGTACTTCATCACCTAAAAAGATCGTTTCTTTACTTTTATTCTCTTTTTTCCCCCCAAATCAGTACGTCAGCACGTAACATCCCTGTGGTGTGTGCGCGTGTGCCCACGTCGGTCTGCTTGCCGCTGGCGCGTGAGGGCTGCTATGGAAGGAGTGTGCCGCCGTGCCCAGCGCCTGACGGGCATCTCCTCGCTCGGGAGCCCGGTCTCAGTGGAAGGCCGTGGGGTGAAGGTGCAGACGGCAGTGGTTAGGTGGTTAGAACCCGTTCCCTCCTCTCTCTCTCAATCTCTGTGTCGCCTGCTTTCCCTGCGGCTTTGATCACCTCGGAGCAGGAGTTCAGCGCTCGCCGGCCCACTCCCCGTCCCCACACGAGGGCACAGACTCCGGCGGAATTTCCAGCAGGCCCCTTTTGATGGTTATTTCCCCACACCCAGCACGCTTCCTTATCCCTTGGAGGCCTTTGGAACACACCCCGAGGGGAGCACGCCCCTGGGCGCGGTGGGCATCCCACACGCCGGCGATCATCCGCGGGGGACCGCGCGTTAGATGCCAGGTGGCTGCTGTTTGCGGGGCTCCCTCCACTCCAGCTGAATGCGGCCCCGCTCCTCCCCCCAGGCCGTGGGGGAGCCAGCCCCTTGCAGAGGAGGGCGCCTGTCACCAGCTGGCTTGTCCTCCGGGGCCTTGAATTAAGGGACCCTTCTTTTTCGAAGGCAGTTTAATCTTTTGGAACTGGTACAGTCACTTGTCAGAGAAGCGTTTTCCGCTCTAGGTAGAAAACAGGGGGTCTCCCGAGGGTCGCCGGCCCCCACCACGAGCTCCTAGAATAGCCCGTTTCCGGCAGCTAGGTATCAGTCGGAGAGAATGGCCTTTCTTTGCTTTACACTTACATTTTCAGGTCAAAATAACTTTTGTGCAACTTCCCAGCGAAATCTATCCTGCTTCATAAAAAGAAAGGTGCCCTCAAATATTATTAAAGAACTTAGGTTTTTATCCTAACCCAGTCAAGCCCGAGAATGGGGATTTTGCTAATTTTGCCTTTGCGAGAAGTCATGGTTAGCACCTCTCTCTGCAGGGAGAAATCTCTTGAAGCCTTTCAGACACTGAGTCGATGTCTCGTCCGGTCAAGGGGAGGCCTTGTCCTGGGGTTCTGAGCTCCACGACCCCAGAAGGAGGCCAGACTTCGCTGTAAACTAGTAAACGCTTCTCCGCATAGTCACGTGAGACCCGGAGGCGAGCTTGGGGACTTCGCGCTGCCGCGAGCGTCCGCCCCGAGCGTTTCGAGAACGTGTGTGTGTTTGCATGTGCACGCAGGTTCAAGGGATCAATATTAGGACCACGAGCTCCGCTGAATCTTCCAGATTCCTTTCCACCCCGGGTCCGAACGCCATCCTGTGAGGCGTGAATCTGTAGCGCATTCTTCTCATAAATCTTACATTTTCCAGCCTGCAGGTTCCCGACGCCACGGCTGGGTGCCCACTCTCCAGTTTCTGTGCAACGCGACTCCTCCAAAATAGCTCCTGAGATTTGGAAATAAGTGTGGAGGAGGCGGAAGGCTGGAAAGATTGCCAAAAACATATCTAAACACAAAACTGAGACATGTCGTTGTCCTAATATAGCACGCCGTCTCCCCTGATCAAACGATAATAATTAGATCAGACTTAATTGAAAATAACAGACCGCTCAGGGAGCTACTTGGAAGACAAAAGCTTGGGTGGTTGGTGCGAGGGATCCCAGGGCCGGGAGGCTGGGTCCGGATTGCGTTTCTGTGTTGCTGGGTTCCGTCGGACGTTGGTGGCCTGTAGTGGGTCTGGATTTTACTGGAATAACTGTCTGTCGAGGAAAGATGGGCCGGGAGGGGCGGGGGCGCCAGCTTCACCTCTGCTGTGTCGGCCGCTTGCCGCGGCGGGGGTCGCGTCGTCCGTGAGGGCCAGCACGAGAGGAGGCACCTCGGAGGGGACAGCGCGTGTCCTGGCGGGGCTGCCGAGGGAGGAGCCTGCTCGGGGTTGGCGCATGAAGGTGCGAGCTTCCGTCGACGTCTGGGGTGCTTCCGGATCGCAGAGGCCAGGGGAGCCCCTCCGAGGGCACCCCGCGCACGCAGGAGGCTCCCCGGCCATCCGCCCTCTGTCGCCCGCCGGGCCCCAGGGAGGTGCTCTGCGAGCCACACCAGACCCCAGCTCACCCTGTGCGGCCACGTGGGGAAAGTAAGCATCAGGTCAGCCGTGACTTGTCCCGGTCCCACGGCGGGGGGTGGCAGAGCTGAATTAGGGCGATTTATGGCATTTAGGCCCCAGGCGAGCGCTCTTCCCATCACAGGGAGGAAGTCAGGGGGCCCGGGAGCCCTCGCACGAGGAGCAGGGCAGATCCTCCCTGGAGCCCCGGACCTGACGGTGCCCCCCGCCTTTCTCTTCACCGTGCGAGGCGCCATGGCGGCGGCAGGATTGGTCAGATTGACTTCTCCGCTCTGTTTCTGACTTCTTAAAGACGAGGAGTTTGCCATGAAACCATAGGACGCATCAAGTAAGCAACACAAGACACAAGTGATGACGCCGAGGGAGAACGCCATGATGGGCGGCCCGGGGGTCCCCTCACAGGGGTGACAGACTCCACAAGGACAGGCCCGGAGAGCAGGAGAGGACAGGCGGGGACAGCCTTCGTGGGCACACTGGAGGCAGGGGCTGTGCGGAAGGGGCCGACTCCCGGGCACAGGCAGGGCCCCCAAGCCAAGAGCTCCTGCTGGGGACAAGGACTGTCCCCCCGAGCCAGCTCCCCCGCGCTGAGGGCAGCCGTGGGGGAGCCACGGGCACTCCTGGCCTCCGGGTCCTTTCACGCATGGTGCACTTCTCAGTTTAAACATTTCTTTCCCACTATTTACACTCCGGGGAAAAGGAGACCGTGATACCTCCATTCCTTCTGGCCTCGTGCCCCTCTGCGCCCCAGCCACAAAACGGGATGGAAGGACCTGTGTACTCTTCACTGGGCTGCTGAAGGTCGGAGAAGGTCACGGAAGTGTAAATGCAGCTCCGTTCTAAATTCCGGGTGAGAACAGTCATCTATGGCGATCATAGGTGCTGGTGGCCAGGGACTCGTCGGAATCATCTGGTTCTTGCTGCGTCCCTCCCTGTCCAGGTGTGTATTTATTACCTGGTCTTATTCGCACAGCTGCTCTCTCTCCTTACGCTCCGAGTCAGAGAAGCGGGCACATCTTCTAAACCGAAACCTGAGACGGACAACCCGTAAAGGAAGCGCATGCGTCCAGGGACACACAGACTTCTGGAAAGTTCCACCTTCTGGGGAGGACGGTTGGGGTGGGCGCAGGTGTGGAGAGAGTGCCAGCGGCTTCTGTGACGTGCTGCTTCGCCCTCCTCTTCCCAGGATTAGAGAGCAATGAAGCCATCCCCCACAGCGTCCCTGGAGTGAGGGGGACGCGGTTGCAAACCGGGCCCACCTCGTGGCCGACATGCCGGCCTGGGAGTCGTCCCACGGCTGCCCGGAGACAGGCCGCCCTCCGAGTCCCAGGAGGGCCGTCGAGCTGAATGCGGGGTGCTGGCCAGAGACGTTGACGGCGTAAGGGGAAATATGCAGAATGGACTTCACGGGCATTGAGACCTAAATGGCAGGAGGAGGGACGGCACTTGGGCAGGTGCGGGGGCTGGGGAGCCGCTGTAGGCTCGTCCCACCGTGAGGTTCCGCAGGCCCAGAGCACTAGCTTCCAGCTCGGAGAGGTTCCACGCCGGCTTCCCCCGCTCCCCGACGGGGGACGGAGCCCACGTGTGCAGGGGGGAGGCCGGGGGTCGCCCTGCGAAGTCAGGCTCATGACACGTGGGAATGACATACCTAGCACGGCCTGGAGTCTGTCTCGGGGTAGGCCTCGTGCACGGCAGCGCTGAGCGGGGTCCGGCAGGTGCGCCCGGGGTGCCTGTGCCCGAGGGGACCCTCCATTCCAACTCACGCACGGCCCATGCTGAATGGCATGGGGCAAGGCAGGCAGGACACGAGGTGTTGGGGCGGGGAACGACAGCTTGGACCTTCAGAGGCGCACAGAACGTGCGTTTACGAGCAGGGAGGGCTTTGCAAAGAGCAAGTGCACACTCGGGCCCCGGAGACTCAGGCGGATGACAGTCGTCTCCAGGTGTCAAAGGAGAGCATTCAAGATCAGGAGAGCAAGAGCCACTGGGCCAGCAGGCCCCCGTCCCCCGGAGGCGCGAGTCCCGCTGGTCCGGCCATCTGGCCTGCCCGGGCACAGGACGGCATGTCAGGGTCACTCTCCTCGGAGGCCCCCCTGCTCCCTTCCTCCCACCCTGGCAGGCAGGTGCCCGCGTGCGGATTCCGTGTCGGCGAGCGGGTCACCCTTGAGGAGTGGAGCGGCACAGGGCCCGAGAAAGCCGGGATGGCCCAACTCAGAAGTGGCCAATGGGTTGCTTTCCAGGAAGCTAATTTCTTCTAATGAAAGAATCACGTTTTCTGTAACAATAAGGACGGCGAAGACCTTTAGTTCACCTTGGAGCTTCCACATGAGACCAGTTTACACTGGTGTGGAGTATGTGCTTGAGACAAACAGGGCCGTGATGGTGCACAGGGAGCCTAGGATGGCCCAGGAGGGCTTCCTGAAGGAGGTGAGCAAGAGACGCACTCAGGACGTGACGTCTGCTCAGTGTCACAGTCGTTTCTTAGGGAGGGAACAGAAAGGACTGGCCTCTTACGTTAGAGAAACTACCTGATTGGATTTCTCTTCTCCATCTAATTAGTCATCCCTAAACTTTGTTCCTCAAAATATTTCCATCTCCGCTGGAGTTCTCTGCTTTGGAAGGACTGCTGATAATTAAGGATGGAAACTTGGTAGGTCATTTGTCTATTAGCAAGCACAAGACGTTCACGGCCTCCAGTTAGGAAGGTGACTTGTGAAAAGGATTCACTCCGGATTTTCGAATAAACAGCCAGGATGTGAGGGCGCTCAGGGCATGACATCAGCCACCCTGGTGATGGCTGGGGTCGACCCGGCGCCTCTGGCTGCTGAAGCCAGCGTCTGCTTCCTCCCTTTCCGTGCACGTGCATCCCCCGCCGAAGCTGCGCTGGTCGAAGAGGACCCCCGTTCCCGCAGAGGAGGGGCACGCTCCCGGGACCCCCGTTCCCGCAGAGGAGGGGCACGCTCCCGGGACCCCCGTTCCCGCAGAGGAGGGGCGCGCCGGGCAGTCCAGGCCCAAGACTCCAGACACCTCCAGGTGAGGCGCTGCTGTGCGGTCTGCGTTTCTTAAAGAAAGTTTAACGTTTTTTTTTTTAATTTAAAATTTAAAAATAAAGCAACCAGCAGAATTACGTGTCCGGGTCTACATTGTGTGTGTCTGTGTGTATGGTTATTTGGAAAACGGGAAAAGGAAGATTCAGAGATGCTTCTATTAGCGAGTAAGGCCAAATGCTTTAAAATGCTAATTCCGTCCGGTGTTTGGAGAACGTGAACTTGACACACAGCATTAAACGCGGGCTGAGTCTATGGCGCTCGTCCAAAATTGGCCAAGGAGTGCGGGTGGTAAGTGCCGGGATCGCTAACGGTGCAGGAAGTCAGCGCCCATGAGCGGCCAGACTTAAATTCTCTAATTACACTGAAAAGTCTGGATTTGTTCCATAAGGAAGCATTTTATCACTTCCATTTTTTGCAAAGACAATAAAGCAGAAGAATATCCAAGAAGGAGTATTCCTAGAGTTTCATAAATCCAGGAGTGGGGGAAGTAAAATACAGGTTTGTTTATAAAACCAAATGGTCGGTCGGAAGGGACATCGCACCCGGCTCCGTGTTTCGGGACTGTCTCCCCCCCCCACTGGCGTTCCTATCCTCGGCCACATTCAGAGAGAATGGAAATCCGGAGTTTGGTGGCCCCAAACTCTGAAACACGAGGGGAAACCAGGACAAAACCTCCGATTGTCCTATTGGCCGCTTCGAGCTGCTGCTTTTCTGACCCGGGCCGACGGCCTCCCGCCCCCACGCGTGTGCAGCCTCCTGGGCACGTCGTGAGTCTGCAGCTCTCCGACGTACTCCAAGCCGGGCAGCCCGCCGAGCCTGGCTGCGTCCCAAGCGCCCCATGCCCCGGACCCTCCCAGCACGTCTCCTCCCGCCAGCCCCACAGCTCACGTCCCACGGCGCTGGCCCGAGTCACAGGACGGCACCCTGGCTGGACGGAAGCCAAGGCCATCGGAAGTGCCGACTTCCTCCGGAGGTCAGCACCCAGGCCCTTCGGGAACACGACAGACCCTCAGACGCTCTGACGGAGCCTCCCAGGCCGCAGCCCTTCATCCTTTCACGGGGAGGAAAGCAGCGGGCCCGGGGCTCCTCGGAGCGCTCTTCTGGCCGCGGGCCGCTAGGTCGCCATGCAGAGCAGCTTCGGATGGAATAATTGAGCCCGAACCATGTGCAGCCCCTGCGCGCAGAGAGGCAGCTGCGTGGGGGCCTGGCCTGCCCCCCCCCCAGGCCCTGCCCTTTGGGTTAATTAGGCACGGCTGCAGAATGGAAGGGCCTGAATACCTTTTGTGCCCCCGGAATATCCCCTGTGCTTTTCTGTCCCTGAACCTTTGTGCGCACCGCTCCCCTCACACTGGAATCCCTCCCACTCGGCTTTATCCCTCCCGATCATCCCCATCTGTCAGCCTGCGCGGACCCCACACCCTCGCCGAGCCTTCCCGCCCGGCCCAGGGTGGCCTGCGCTGCTCTCCACACCAGCGCCGTTTCATCCGGACCCCCTGACGCTGCCCCTCGCGTCTGTGGTCCCCGTCCCTGGCCGTCTAGCTGGGCTCCCTTCCCCACCGCGGCGCACAGGGACAGGCCGTGAAGGCGGGGGGCGGGGGGGGCGGGGGCGGCCCCCCTGCGTTCCCGAAACGCCAGATCTGCATCATCTGGCCCCGGCCCCGGGCAGGGGACCTTCTGGTGCTCGGTGAAAGCTGGTCGACACGCAGCACGAAGACACGGGCGTGAGCAGAGCCGGCGGGGGGAGGCGTGGAGAACACTCCCCAGACCGTCCCCAGTGCTGGCCGGCCTCCGGGTGCCCCCCGACGTGATGGTGGCCGTGATGACAAATGAGGAAAACTCATTACCTTTTGAGCAAGAAGAAAGTTAGGAACAGGACCGAAGTTTCTTGGAGAAAACAGCGCCCTCCCTCCCAGCCCATGTCAGGCCCAAGTTGCTCTGAAGTTTATTTTCGACGGACTTGGTGACCGTGACTCGTCTGAGTTTGAACGGTGGTGTGGAGCCGCTCGAGCCCGGCTGTGCCCACGGGGCTGGAGCCATGGACTCAGAAGGCATCACGGGCTTCTCGGAACGCTTGCAACTTCACGGCGGAAGGGTCGCAGGCCAGTGACCCCCACGCGTCGCGGTTCTCTGTCGTCGGACCTGCCGCACAGATGTGGCCCGGCCGGGCTGCTCGGGGCTGCGACGACCGCGTGTCCATCCGAGGGGCCTCATCCACGGGTTCCCTCCAGCCAGCTCCAGGTTCCCGCGTGGGCCATCGGACAAACACGCTTACTGAAATCATGCGCTTCTCCTCCTCTGACTTGGGTCCGGTGTTTATCGGGAGCAGAGCGGAGCGAGAAGATGCGGGCAGCCTCGAAGAAGAGTGGGTGCAGCCCGTTGGGTTTCAGGCACATCACACGCGTGTGGACAGAGTCAGGCGTACTCACTCGTGGCCTTCGGAGCCTCCCCTGTAGGGAGCGTGCCACCTGTGGGGGTCGTGAGACCGTAGGAAGCCCCCGGCCTTGACAGCACTTTCGAGCTGTCTCCTGGGGCTAGACGGTCCCCTGGTGGAAGGGTGACAGATGAAAACGCCTTCTGTCCTCAAGTTCGGGAGGCGAGACGTAGTTCTTGTCCTGATAACCCGAGGACGACACAGGATGGCGGTTCCTTGGGGCCCACCGCGGGGTCATGCCACCGTGTGGCGCAGGGAGCAAGGGAACACGGTTCTTTTCCTTCTGATCTGGGGCTACTCGAAGAACCTTCTAGATTCGGAAGACCATGGAAAAGTATTTTCGCTTCTATAAGTTAAAATGTGTTTTTGAATTTTATTTTCAGAAAACATCGTGCAAAATGAGATAAAATCACTCACTATTCCTTGGCAAACGCGGTTGATGCTGCAGCTGTTGTAGTTAGTTGGCGAACGCTGTGGAACCGAGCTCTTAGATTAGCGCGGCCACACGTAGGACCGGAGGAGCGCGGTTTGCAGCTCAGGCGGTTCCGAGGGTGGCAGAGCAGGGGTGGGGGAGGCCGCCGGAGCCTCAGGGAACGGGCCGAGTGAGCCGCCCTCCTGCCCGGGTTCTGGAGCCCGGGTTGGGATTCGCCCTGAGAAACGTCCCTTCCAGGTGGCATGAGAAGTCCGGTGGAGGTGGGAGGAGGTGTCCTGAGAGAGGCAGCGGCAGCAGCGTGTCGGAAGGCTGGGCACGTGGCATGAGCTGTGAGCCCTCCATCCATGGGGCAGGTGTGGCTCCGACCCAGAGGAGGAATGGGCCGCCCGGGGTACCGGCTATGGCTCTGACCTCCGCGGGAGAGGAAGGGAGGATTCTGTTTGTCTCCCAGAACAGGCCGTGGCCCTCTGTCCTCACGGTGTCCTCTGTGTGTCCCCTAGTGTTCCCTAGTGCCCCCCCGATGTCTCCCTGTGTCCTCCCCTAGTGTCCCCCTGTGCCCCCACCGGCATCCCCCCGATGCCCCCTGGTGTTCCCCCAGCATCTTCCATCCCCCCGGCATCCCCCCAGTGTCCCCCCATACCCCTAGTGTACCCCTGTGTGTCCACCTGTGTCCCCCTGGTGTCCCCCAGTGTCCCCCCTGTGCTCCCAGTGTCACCCCAAGTGCCCCCAGTGTCCCCCCATGCCCCTCAGTATCCCCCCTGCCCCCAGTGTCCCCCCAGTGTTCCCCTGGTGTCTCCCCAAGTCCCCCCAGTGTCCCCCTCAGTGTCCCCCCATGCCCCCAGTGTCCCCATGCCCCGCAGTGTCCCCTCTGCCCCCCAGTGTCCCCCTCAGTGTCCCCCCCTGTACCCCGCAGTGTCCCCCATGTGCCTCCTAGTGTCACCCCAGTGTCCCCCTGCCCCTCAGTGTCCCCCCATGTCCCTCTGGGGTCCCCTAGTATCCCCCGGCATCCCCCCAGTATCCTGTGATGTTGGGGAGCACGCTTCCAGCACTCACCGAGCTCGGAGCTCATTTTTCTTTCCACAGTGGTCCCACTCAGGTGAGCTATTTATGGTGAGAATATTTATGTAAACTGCCTCCCGTGAACCACATGGAGAGTCCCCGTCTCTGCGCCCCAGCCTCACCAGCCTGCCACATGCAGCAGTCCCTCCCAGGCCCACTCGCGTCCGCGGGGAGCCTGCCCAGGGAACCCACTGTGGACAGGAGGGGGGAGCAGACACGCCATCCTCTCTCTCTATGTGCCTTTTTTTTAATGTGACATTGGAGCCACTCTGACAGTCTGGGATATATTCTCCCATAATTGTCCCCACACATACTTTCTAAACATTTCACTTAGTCTTAATCCTACGGAATGAAAAATTTCATATATTCTAAACACCCCTTGTTTTGGTGTTCCTTATGACAAAAGTCACACTGGCTTAATTTAGAAAAAAAAAAAGAGCAAAATAAAAAAGGAAATAAACCCGCCTGTCTTCCCAGCCGCGGGCAGAGGGTCTCCATTAGGATCTGCCGGTGCCCTTCCGGGTCCCCCCCCCCCGTGTTTGCTTCTGCGTCGGGGGGCCTGTGAGAAAGACCTCCCTGCACCGGGAGCTCCCGGCCTCCGCGGGACACGGGCGGCCCGTCGGCCAGCCGTCCCCGGCGAAGCCGCCCTCTGGGGCTTTGTGCGCCATTGTCGCGGTTCCATTTGTGGGCTTCTGCGGTGCCCTGTGAGCCAGAGACGGGGTCCCTCCCCGGAGAGGGCCGGCTCCTTTTCAGCGGCTCGCTTGGTGTTTTATGCGGCTGGAAAGTAATTGGCCTTTCTCCCTCCCAGCCCACCCTAATGAGCCGACCCTCCCGCCCGCGGCTTTGTGCCCTCCTCTTCAGTTCTGTCGTGTTACCACAAATTATGCTCTCCAAATAACCCTAAAACTCCAGCCGCCCTTTGTGGACACACTTAGGCAGTCAGCTGCTTTGTTCCGATTCTTCCTTGAAAGGTACAAAGCGGTTTTTCTTAAGCCTTTGTCGTCTTGGTCTTTCTTTTGGCAGAATTTGGGAATGACAGGTCTTTTCTCTCCGAGCGATTCCCACTCTCTGCAATTTTCCCCCATCAGATAAAGATTTGAGAAGTGAGACATTTGCATTATTATGTGTGTGGATGGATTTCTGCCCCCTGAATCCTATTCAACTTATTTTTTGCAAATCGTGTTACAAAGAAGTATGGGGTACTCCGAGGTTCTGCGGAGATACCCCAGGGCCTCGGCTTCTAGTAGGAGAGCAGGCAGCCTCCCGGGCGGTGGGGCCTGCACCCTGAGAACGGGGAGCTCTCCGGGCTGACCCTGCTCGGAGGGGTCCTGGCCCGGGGCCGGCGTGGGGGCCGGCGGGCTCCGGACGCGCTGGAGACGGCCCCGCGCCGCGCAGAGGCTGAGCCTTTGCGTTTCCGTGGAGAGCTGTGGGCACCTGGGTGTGGGACTCGTGTTTTCACCTCTCCTGACAAACGAAGGACCTCTCAGGTATTTCAAATAGTGTGGCCCAAGCTTCACGGATCCACTTTGTGAGCGAACCCTTAAATTTAGGGGCCTGAAAACACGCTTGTTTTCTTTTTTAGAACTCCCGTTCTCTGGTTGCTGCGGGAAGGGTGGGGAGAGTCCCCTTGCTGAAGACGGTGATCCGCCGCCATGCTGGGTTCCACGTGGCCCATGGTGCCGTGGTCCGGCAGGGCTGGCGTCCTGACGTCGTCTGCCGGCTGTGTAATCCCCTCGGCGCCCGGGCGTGAGGGAGCCCAGTAGCCCGGTGGCGGGGACAGGCCAGCGCGGCGCTCGGGGCCTCCTCGGCTCCCGCTCCTAGAACCTGTCCCACCAGCTCTGTGTGGTCACGAAACGGAGACACGGGGAGGACCGAGCCCCTCTTCCCACGCCGTGCCGCTGGCACAGGGTGAGCGGGATTCCGACTCCCCAGTCTGGGCCCACGGTCCTTGACGTTGGCCCCCCGGTCACATCCGCAGACGGGTCTTTACGCAGACCGGGGTCTGTCTCGGGCCCGTGTCCTCCACCTCGGATGGATTTCTGTTTCTGCCGTGGGATTTTCTCTAAGGCACTGGTGATCTGGGACATGTGCTTATTGACCGTGGACGCTGCCGCGGGAAGGTCACCCGTGGAACCGTGTCGTCTTCTCATTGTGCGCGCACCGTCTCCTCGGGAATGTGAAACGGTCTGCATCTGTCTTCCTCAAGAACTTTCTTCACGCCTGTGGTGGAGTGGGGGGCACACAGCTAAGAGTGGACAGAGCAGAGATGCAGAGATGGGTGGATCTCTCCAGAAAGACCTGGAACCCATCTCCAGAGCTGGATGGCCTGGAAATGCCCAGCAGCATGTTCCCAAAATAAGCGGCTTCCCCCTTTGCTCCCTGGAAAGCAGATCTCTCATTCACGCCCGCACTGGCGTTTTCTTCCACATTAGATGAGCAAAGAAAGAGCGATTTGGTGACCCTCCCGGGGGAGCGAGTCGTGAACCGGCAGTGAGCTCTCTCGGGGTCGGGAGAGGCGCACGGCAGGTGTGCGTGTGACACAGCCCCGAGTAGGCGTGGGTCTCGGGTGCTCGGCGTCTTCCGAGGGCATAACTGGGCGCAGGGCGGCCGACTAGGGAGCCATCTGAATGGGATCACGTGACCCGCTGATTGACCCCACGGGTGGGTCTGGGACTCAGAGATCCGTTTGATGAGACCCGCCTTTCTTCTTGCTTCATAATTAACTGCCTCTTGGTTGTTGAGTCCCATGAATCACGACACGAAGATGGTAATTGTCTTATAAACTCAAGGTGGTCAAGCTGAATGCCATTTTCATTAATGTGGTGCTACCCTGATCGTAATTTAAAAATTAAAGTGGATTCAGTCTGGGCCTTAACCACGATAAGATTTTCAGTGTTTAACGAGGGGCTGGGAGGTTCGGCACATCCTTTTCCAGCCAAGTGAAGATACATTTGGGGAAAATCTCTGTGGTGCTCAGGACAAGGCGTGCCCCGCACAGGACGTGCTGGGGTCCCTGGGGAGGTGCTGTCCTCGAGGGTGAGGGGTCTCATGATTTTACTGGGTTCACGCCCTCGTGGCGAACACCCCCGATGGGCCTGCCTCTCCTTTCACAGCATCCATGACCCGATCGCAGGGACCTGCATCGTGGGTGTTGGGGATCCCCGTTTTGCTTGCTGCCAGGATTACAAATCAGAGAAACTTCGGGCGGCCCCGGGCTGGTCTCCAGGTGTCTTCCAGAGCTTGCCTGCATTGTCTACCGACCGTTGCCCATCCTATTCTGCTCAAGTGAAATGCTCCCGTGGATGGCCACAGCCCTGTACGTCACAGACTGTCACTCAGTGATGCGGTGCTTGTCACAGCGGACGAGCCTCTGCTCTGTCCTACGCGGGCCCCCCACAAGCCTGACGGTAAATGCAGGGCAGGAAAAGCAGGGAGCGCTGGGGTCCAAGAACATTTCCAGGTAATGGAAACTAATGCTGCAAACTTCAAATTACATTTTAAATAAGTGTTTATGCCCAACCCATCGCTGCTGGGTCACTGCCTAACGGGTCAGAGAGATCACATCGCCACGTATCTCTGTGTGGACTGCAACTGCCTTTTTAGGTGTGGATGAGACTTTGACATGAAGAGTGTGGTGTTGCCTAGAGGCCAGCAGAACTTTCTGGTCTGAAGGGAGGGCAGAGGCTCTCCCTCTCCCCAGACAACTCTGCCAAGAGAATCACATCTGCACAGTGCAGAACCCTGTGCCTGACCCTGCTCCTGATCCTGACCCTGTGCCTGAGCCTCAGCCTGAACTTGACCCAGACCCTAACCCAAAGCCTGACCCAGCACCTGACCCTGAGCCTGACCGGGACCCTGTGCCTGAGCCTGACCCTGAGCCTGACCCAGACCGTGTGCCTGACCCGGACCCTGACCCTGCACCTGACCCTGAGCTTGACCCAGACCGTGTGCCCGTGCCTGACCTGCTCCTGATCCTGACCCTGTGCCTGAGCCTCAGCCTGAACTTGACCCAGACCCTGAGCCAGACCCTAACCCAATGCCTGACCCAGCACCTGACCCTGAGCCTGACCCTGACCCTGAGCCAGACCCTGACCCAGACCCTGACCCAGACCCTGACCCAGACCGTGTGCCTGACCCGGACCCTGACCTGACACAACTGAGTCAGGCTGCAGTCTGCATTTTGTCTTTTAAAAAGAAATTCGATTGTTCTCAGGAAACTTTAATTTTTTAAAGTAATAGTAGAGACGGGTCAGAATACAGAATTTCTATTGTTCCTTTACAAACCGTAATCAACCAAAAGCACTAACTAAACGGGCGTCTGGTGATTCCCTCAGAGAGGGCAGCGGGGCAGAGAGGAGGGTGCAGTCCCCACCGTGGGGCTCACCGTCGGGGTGCCCCCAGAGGCAGCAGGCCCGGCGTGTGTCCCCTCCTGGCGGCGTTTCGCGAGGAGCCTCTGGTTTTGTCCCAGACGCAGGGGCACGGCCTTGTGTTGGCCTGTGGGAGACCCCGGAGGCCGGGGCTCGCCCCCCACAGTCTGTGGAGGAGGCGCAGCGCGCTCGCGGCCCCCTCGTCTCGCCGTGCGCTCACAGGTCGTGTTGATGAGACGTCCTGCAGCAGCCCTGGAAGGCACGGCCGGCCCGCTGCTCCTTCCCGCGTCTCAGATTCGGGGGACGAGGCGGGAGAAGGCACACGGCAAGCGCACGGTCACAGGAGGGCTGCTCCTCCTTCCCCACGGCAGAGCTCAGACCCCAGCCCCACGGGGGCTACCCCAGCCCCACGGGGGCTGAGATGGGGGGCTGGTCCCGTAGGAACCTCCGTCACGAGAGCTCGCGCCTCGGCGATGGCCGGGCTGCCGGGAGGCGCAGACGGCGGCTGGAATTCTGTGGGCCGTGGGAAGCCTGTGGGCACAGGTGGGCTGTGAACGGCAGCTTCCCTCGGAGCCTCGACTGCGCAGAAAGCCACGCCACTGGCCGCACTGCCGACCAGACAGACCTGCCAGCTCCCCTCCTCGTGCTCCGCGGAGAGCTGATCGCAGCCGGAGCACGGCGACGGCGCCGGCAACAGCGAAGGTTCGGAAACGCGCACTGACAAGGGCCTTTGTCCCTCGCTCCTGCCACTAACGCCATCCACCTGGAAGATTAGGCCCTGCCGACGGCCCCGGCGGATCTGCGGCGCCTCATCCCGGAGCCCCCCGCCGCCAGCCCCCGTCCCCCCGCAACCCCCAGCGGACGTCGGTGCTCTGGGCTGGGCCCCGAGGGCGGGGAGCTCAGGGCCCTGCTGGTCCTACGCCGCGGTCCTTCCTGGCACCTGGGGATGGTATGTGCCGCAGCCAGAGCTGAGGGCATTAATACTCGCTAATCACGGGCCGGGCGGCGCTGAAGGCAAGCTCTGAGCACGCCATCTTCCTCAGTCCTCCGGGACCACGGGCTTGCTTTCACAGGTGAGGAAACCGGGACTCAGAGAGGCTAGGGGGTTTGCCCGAGGTCACGCAGCCAGTAGGTGCTGAAGCCAGGACCGGAATTAGGCGTTGTCGCTCCGGTGCTCTGAACAGGGGAGCGCCTTCCCGGAACCCAAGGAGAGGGGTCGAAGGCAAAGCTGTTCCGGCGCGGGTCTCCTGAGTCCCAGCTTCGAGGTGCAGTCTGTGCTGGGACTCGTCTCCCTGGCGTCCGGCCCCTCCCGGCCCTCGGGACGCCCAGCACAGCGCCCAGGCTGCGCACGCCGGGGAGCCCAGCCGCGGGCGGCCGCCCACGGCTGGGGGGCCTCACGAGCCTCCAACGCAGTGACCTCAAACCCAAGAGCCCGCTTCCAACCTAAACGTCCGGTCAGGAGCCGTCACCACCTGCAAACGCTCCTGTCTCCGCGGCTCCCGCGCTCATTATGCAGAGACAGGACACAAGTCGGCCCAAGCCACGTCCCCCCGAGCCCGTGACGCCTACCTTTACCTGCGTGTAGGGATGTGATGGACGAGGCTGTGGGCCTCCTCGACGCAGACACGCTCCAGCTGCCCCCCAGGCCACGCCGGTGACTGCCACACTCTCAAACCGGGGTGCACGGTGCTGGGGGGAGGCTGCCCTGCCGTTGGAAACAGGCTGGCGACCGTGGGAACCTTCCTTCTGTTTTTAAGAATATCGTTTTTTTTAAGACCTGCAAGGAGCGCCAGTCCTGAGTAACGCTGCCGAGTACTCGGCCCCCGGTTGTGGCCCCACGGGGCCTGCGGGGCGTCCAGTCAGCCCTAAGTCACTTGCCAGACACGCAGGCCTGGGGGACAACCTGCCGCCTCCTCAACTCCAAAATTCTGCACTTTCTTCACAAATACCTTTGAACTTGCCGAGCCCCTGAGCGTTTGTTCCGGCTTAGATTGTCTGGATTTTTTGCACTAGTATCTGCTGGTGAAGGGCCCAAGACCCTCTCTGTAGCAGGCCCCACACGGCGTCGTATGGTAATGCGGCCGGTGCTTCCGTTTCTCGAGTGGAAACACGCGGGCCCGCCGTCGCTCTCCCCCTCCACCGGCAGAGGGAGGAACGGGAATCGGGGGCTGGAGCCGTCCTCCCACCTCCCCGGTCGCAAGGCGGTCACCTGGCTGGTGTGACCCTGGCCGGTGTGACGTTTGCTTCTTAGTGACTGAATCTCGGCCCTCCCAAACCTTCCGAGAGGACGCGTTTGGAGCCCCCCGGGCCGACACCGGGGTCGTGTTTATGCTTCGGGTGGAGCCCCTGTTAATCTTGCAGGTGAAAACGTTCTAGCATCATCCACAGCATTTAGTGCAGAAACGCCATTTCGTGTGATTTCTCCAAAATAAGTAACATCCCACGCGCGTCCAGGGCGAAGAAGTGCTTCCTGGTACCACCTTCCTGATCAGAATCGCCCGCTGGCTCTGGGGTTGGTTGGTTGGTTTGTGTGTGTTGTTCATTTGTAAGATTCTGAGCAAACCTGGCTCGGTTTTTTAAACAAACCCGTTATCCAAACACCAGGCAGGAGCCAGCAAACCCCGAGGGCGGTGGGCGGCCCAGCGGAAGTGCAGCCTGCCTTCCTCCCTCTTCCTTTCCGCGGCCCGCACGGCAGCCCTTGGGGTGAAGTTCACCCGTCTCTCCGGGATGCCCACAGCCCTGCTCCGTGAGACCCACTGCTCTGGTGGGCGGAGGGGGCCCTCCGCATACCCGCGCTGGGCCGCATTCACCGTGTGGCTCCAGGCGCCCAAGCCGAGCCTCCCGGGGGAGCTGCACTGGGAGACAGCAGCTGCGGAGGGAGGTCTCGAATGCCAAGGAGCAGGGCAGCCCGCGCGAAGGATAAGGAACAAGTGTAAGGGTTCTGGGGGCTTTAGCCAGCGCCCCGGGGCGCGCTGAGCTGGTGGGGGCAGCAGGATGCGGCCCCCCCCCCCGGCACCACCACGGGGAAGGGAGGAGCCGTGAAGCCCTCCCACATCTCCCCCCGCGAGTGCAGTTTTCATTTCTCTCTTGGCTCAGATTCTCATACCGAGTTTTCTTGATATCGTTTTATTTTGGTGGCTCAGGTTACAGTGACTGTTTCAGGGGGCAAAAGGCTGGAATTCATCAGACAAGATGCAGGTATTTTGCCAGTGAGAAGATGGGGGTCCCAGCCAACTACCCGGTGACAGCCGGGAGCTAGTGCGCGGCCCCGCCAGGGTCCCTTGCTTCCGACCGCCGTCCCCGCCCGCGTGTTCAGACACCACCCTGCCTGGGGTCGCCTGGACCCTGTGGGGAACTCACAGCAGCTCAGTTCGGCCGTCGCACCGAGGTTTTCCGTTAAATCTGGAAACTTGGGCTTTGCAGGTCTGGGCACAGAAGCAAACCTTTTCCATTAAACCACAAACGTTCCTTTTTTTTTTTTTTTTTTTATTTGACACAGAGAGAGAGATCACAAGTAGGCAGAGAGGCAGGCAGAGAGA
>CM052887.1:92501068-92524850 GCA_028534135.1 Potos flavus | reverse complement strand
AATTTTGTACATGAATGGAGTTTCTAAATAACTTACGGCTTTAAGTATTTTTCATATGTCAAAGGGACATGGTTGCAGCTGAAATCAAATTCTCATTTTCTTATTTAATAAAGACTGCGTATTAATTTATATCAATAGAAACTTGTAAAACTCTGCAGACAGGTTCTTCCATATTGTTGAAGTAATCTTATAGAAATAAATAGAAATGTAGCTTTGTCAGATGGCTTCCTTTTCCGGTTCCAGTGTTCTGATTTCTGTTCCTCATCAGAGTCTCAGAAACGTGAACTTCCTTTGTAAAAGTTAACATCGGTGTCTGCACTAAACCGCAGTCAAACTTGGATCTTACAGATGGAATGATTTACTTTGTGCAAAACCCAGAGACTTGGCATGGGGGAGGAGAGAGCGGAGGGACCGCCGGGTCCCATCATCTCTGCGAAGTTCCTTCTGACTCCCAACACGTCGTTGGTGGAAGTTAGACTCCGTAGTAGTAGGTTCGTAGAAAACAGTTGTCTCAAAAGTTCAAAATGCCATGGGTAGGCATTTTAAACTCTTAAAAAGCAGAAATCGGCAGAAGTATCACAAAGCCGAACTATCCTTTCGTTAGACTTGTGATCATTGAAGGAGCTGCCGATGAGAGACGGATATTTAAAACCGCCACGTTGTCAGTTGTGGGGTTGTGGGGATGGGGCGCTGGTTGTCGTTATCATCTGTGCACCAACATTACAAAAAGAAGAGAAGCACACAAAAGATATTTGGTAAAGGCAGGTGGTCTGGATGAATAATGTTCCTTTCATTAACATAGTTCCCTTATTAACTGTATAATTAATTGTGCATAGCCCAGGGAGGCTGTGGAAATTGCATTTTGAGATGTATCAAAGCGGACTTATGCTTCAAACTTGCATGCAATTTACCGTTAATGAAGCCAGAGATGGAAGCCTCAAATCTATAATTATTACTTACTATTTGAATGACAAGCAAAGAATTTTATCAGCAGAGTTTTAAATGAAAGGGGATTAGCAGCCAATGTTGAAATTGTTAATCTTTCTTATGAAAATAATTTCGAAGAAAATGTTTTAGTGGAAAGAGGTTTGAAGAAAGCATGTGCCATTAAAACAGCCACTTTCTGCGACTCCGTGTGCGTTCGTCCCCGTTGACAGCGGGGTGCAAATATTTTTGAAAGCGAATGAATATTTTATAGGGCCCAGACCTGCTCATGCATTCCAGGAACGGATTATGCATTATTCCCAAATATCCCAGCAAAGGTGAGAGAGTCTGTGAGCTAGCCAGAGAAAGGAGCCAGAGCTGAAAAAATTAAAACATATGAGAATATTCTAAAAGAGATGGAAATTTGTTTAATAGCCTAGAAATCTGCCTTTCCCCACTTCTGGATGCTCCTGCGAGTTGAGATCATAAATAGTAAATACTGTTCAAAGAAAACTGTTAAATGGAGCACTGGGATCCATTTGTCCTGGAAGATGTCATCGGCGACACTGCCGAGGCTCTTACCCCCTTCGCAGGCGTCCCCCACACAGGCCCTGCTTCCGACAACCGGGGCCCCGAGTTAGCGACGCGGGGCTGTCGCATATTCTCAGGAGGGGATTCCTACAGCAAATATTTGTTGACCGCCGAGGCCGTGCCAGGCTCCCTGCCGGCAGTGGAGAGACTGTAAGGAGCGAAATAATTGGCCTGTTGGGAGCACCTAAAATGTAGCTCACACTTGTTTCTTTGTCCTGCTTTTTCCCACTGAGTCGAAGGTGTGGACTAAAATCTTAAATCTATAGCACCATCGGGTGAGAGCCCAGTGTCGCCACCAACAGGGGAAAGGCCGCGTTTGGGTTTCTAGAAGCCCGGGAAGCGTAGTGTGGGAGGGCCGGTCCCTTTTAGGGTCCGCGGCAAACCCCACATGTGTTCTGGGCTTCAGGCCACGCTAGAGCCACGCGCGGGGGGTGGACGCGTAGGACGTGGGGCTCAGTGGTGGTTCTTCGGAAACTGGGCTGTCCCCCGCATGGCACCCGAGGAGCACAGGCGGGTGGCATCCCGGTGGGGGCCCGCGGGTCATCGGGAGCCAGCGTGGCGTTTCCCCCTACCGGGGGCGCGGCCCCCGGTGCTCCCCGGCTCCCGGCCCAGCCGTGCGTCTGCCTGGGGAGCGGCCTTACACGTGCGCGCGCACACCAGCGTTCGGGGCAATTTAGTGGTTTGAGTGTACGTTTTAAACGGTCGATTTCCCGTGGCTCCTTGGGCACACCGTGGTGACGTTGACAATCGTGGGGGGCCAGCCTCTATCCCCGCATTTTGTCCATGCAACAAAAGCATGAAGGTCGTTGGAAATACCAGGAATGTGGATGGAATTTTTCAGATTTTACCCCGACTTTTGACTCCGGGTGGATGAAGGCTGTGACCTTGTTTCTCCGACCAGCTCGGCACGAGCTGGCCCCACCGTGGTCGTGTGACAGATGAAGGGGTGAACCAGTTACAGAGTGTTTTACAAACCAAACGGTCTCAGAAATTCAGGGGCGTGAGGCAGAGCAGCTTGGGTAGTCAAATGAGCGGTCTCCATCAGATGGACTCAAATCCTCTAATTTGCTCAGTGAGTGAATCCTGGCAGTTCAGCTTCCAGAGTACAGGACGCACCCGCCCCTTTCTCTGTGCCCTCCGCCCCCGCTGTTGCTCCCAGATGTCAGCCCCTGTGCTCTCGGGTGCGGTTGGTCCCTGATGCCTGGAGCGACAGTGACCTTCTAAAAGCATCTTTCCCATTATGTGCCTTTGACGCCCCCGCGGCCCGCGGGCTCCCGCTGCTCTTACTGCGGACCTCGGGCCCCCCCGCAGCCCGCTGGCTCCCTTGGGGTCGGGGCGCAGGCCGCCGCCGGCCTCGCTCCCTTCGCTCCCGCCACACTGGCCTTCTCTCTGTCTCTGGACCGCGCCGGACCCGTCCCCACCCCGGGCTCTCACTCTGGCTGCTCTCTCTCCCTGCGATACCCCTCGTTTTTTGGACGATGAGCCCTTCCCATCCAGCAGGACACCCTCACGAATCTGCTCATCAGAGGGGCCTCCCCTCCCAGGGTCCGAGCCCCTGCCTCCCACACCCCTCGCCTACTCTCTGTCGTGTGTTCCTGCCACTCCGCTGTACCTGAAGTTATCGTCCTAACCATGTTTATTTGTATGTGGTCTGTCCCCTGCCTGAAGAAACCAGCCGCATGAGGACTGAGTCTTTGCTGGGTCCTCGGAACACACACTCACACACACACACACCACACACACACACACACCGGCTTGCCGATACGCTCACAACAACGTGAATAATGAATGAATAAATCACTAAACCACCAACACCGGGCAGGAGTCTGAAACAGAAATGTAGCTCTGGTCTCTCTCTCCCCCAATTAGAGAAGTTCAGCTTTCACTCATCATGTCAAGGAAGCTCTTTGCCCGAAATTTAAACAGTAACACCTGTACATGTTGGAAAACACGGTATAATTCTCTGAATTATTTTCCATTGCTCATAAGTATTCATCTTTGTATTTTAAACTCTGTTCGTGTAACCTTAATTTTTAAGATGCTAAATAAGATAACAAGTCTCATAAAATTGTTTATTTAAGCTCGTCCAGCTCCTCGAGGAGTGAGAGCCTGAGACACGGGGCAGCATGACCTCCACCAGCACGCGGGCCCCCGTCTTCGTCTCCCCGCGGAGCCGTGTCGCTCCCACCGCCCCCACACGCCCACAGAGCCCACGCCATGTTGGAGGACAGACCTTCCCCCTTCCTCCTGTTTAGTAAGAGTAGGTGATAAGGGCAGAATGCTTCTTTCTTGACTTTTCTTAAGTAGAAGCTTTCCTGCACAGAAGGCGCTCATTATTAGCCTTTTCCATCGAGGTTTTAATTGTAAGTTCTCATCAAGCTGTGATTTTCTTCCTCTACAAATCTGTGGGGTAAAGGTCAGTGGAAGTCGCGCCCTGACCCGATGAGCGTGTGTCTTTACTGCAGGCGGGGTGCCCTTCAGCGCGTCGCCGATCCGCGTCCAGCGGCCCCTAAAGACCACCCTGTGACCGGGCTAATTACTGAGGGATTCCAGGAAATGCCCCACAGGCTCTTCCACGGCTGTTCAAGACGTCTCTTTTGTCGATCTGATCTCTCGCCGTGCTGGACCTTGTTCTCGACGCACAATACCAGGACCCAAAATTATGATAAAGCTCCCAATTAGTTAAGTTCTACATAATCAAGGTTTAATCACTCTTCGAGTCCCCTTCCCTGGCTGCTTTGCCGAGACGCACCCTGCGTTCTTGCCGAGCCTCCGAAAGCACGGGGGATGCGGACCCCGTCTCAGCGCCCGCCTTGGACACTCCTGCCCGGGGGGCTTCCCAGACGTTCTCTGAAAAACATGATGTTTTCTTTAGAGCTTTTGTTTATTTTCCTAGTTCTTGCATTTATTTTATTTTTCAGTTACAGAAGGGATTTTAAAGAAAACAGAGAACTCCGTGTCCACAGGCTCCAAGCCAGCACGTTCCTCCTGTACTTGGTCGTGTCTCGGTGTCTCTGGGCCCGACCTGTGTGTGAGCTGGGGACTTCCTCCTACAGGCTTTCTTCCGGGCAGCCCGTGAACGCTTCTCCACCGTTTTAACCATTTCACCCTCTGTCACTCCCGTCGGCTGGGTGACCATATGAAGCGTGAGCGTGCACTTCTAAGTCACGTGGAGACAGCCCGGGGACCCATTTTCAGGGGTTTTGGGGCTGCGGGGGTTCCGCGGGGCCTCCAGAGCTCCCAGAGGGAGAATTTGCGGGAAATGACGAGGGGTCCCACCTGCCGCGAGGTCGGTTCTGCGGCTCTCGTGGCGCTCCTGCCAGTCGACCTCACCAGGACAAGCCAGGCTCACTGCACGGACGGGTGGAAATGTTCCCTCCTCAGAATGAATTTCCACGGAAGCGATTTTTAAAATGTAATCAAAAGGAGGAGAAGCCCAAGTCTTTCCTCTATTCCTCACACATACGTCTTTAGGCTTTTTGTACACACGACCCAGAGGCTGAAGGCCAGACCGTGTTTGCTTTACCCCAGTAAACTCCGTTTTGACAACACAGGAGCATGCTTTGACTTGGCCTTTTCCGGGGCTGTGGGTTTTTTGCCATTTATAGAATAACGTGTGTATATCTGCCGGAGGAACGCGTGTTTGCACCTCCCAGGGAGACGAGGGGCCCCGTGGCACGTGAGAGGAGGCGCAGAGCTTGGGTGCGTGGGAGGGACAGGCGGGGCGGCAGGCGGTGGCCTCCGTGCAGGGCCCCGCTCTGCGGCTTTGTCGTCTCAGAGGCAGGTGGCGATTGGGATACAATCCTGTGGTTCCCGATTCCTGTTTCCAGCAAATCTTTTCTAAGCTGAGAAATAACAAGGCTACCCTCTGATCATTTAACTAGACCTGTCCTTCTTGGATTTTGAATGTACTAGTTCAGATTTCTAATTTTGAATCTCAAATATCTTCGCATGCCCGCTCCTGATATTAATGAATAACATGGAAAGTGTGTCCAGCGCGGTCCTGAGCGGGCGGGCGGTGCTGCTCTCCTCGCTGTAGCCGCCGGCGGTCACCGTACCCCATGTAAGTCAGGGCGACGGACCCCGTCAAAGTTCTCCTTTCATCTTGTCGTATGTTTTGCTTGGAATTCAAGCTTCTTACTGTGGGAATTCAAACACTTAACATCAACATTTCCCTTTCGTGTATTAATGAAGACAGGTGGCAATGTTGATTTTTAAAGAGGAAAAAGGTCCTCCCTTTGCCCAAACGGCCGCAGAAGCAGCTTACTCCTTGCTTTTAAAGACATTCATCACCACTAGCTGATTTCACAGCACAAGGCTTACGGTCTTCTCACAGGGAAGGGAAATGTAAATGGGTTGTATTCTTCACTCGGACAAAGGGTTTGATTGTCACGCAGTCAAGTAACGTGATAATAGGCACCAAGGTAAAGAAAGGAATGGAAACAAAGCTTCCCCCATAAAAACCGAGTCTTCCAAAAGCCCAGCTTTCTTCAGCACGCCGTGGCCACCGCGGGCAGGTGCTGGTTTCCAGCGGCGTTCCTGTGGAATGACGCTCCGCTGGGATGTTCTTGTTTCGTATCTGAGGACCCACGGAGCCGGGGTCCGGACACCCGCGAGGGCAGTTTGGCGCCGACGCTGGCGGTCTCTGTATATTCTGGCTGGGGGGACATGGGGCGGAGTGGAGGCCGTTTCGCTTCTTTGTCCGTGGGCCTCCATCCCCGTGAGCGTCGGTGTTCCACGAAAGGGATCTGTTGCTCCTGTTTCCTCTGGTGATCATGAACCCGCTCGCCCAGCATCGCACCCCTTCATCGCCGGTGGTGGGAGATGCCGAAACGACACATAATCTCCCCGACGTTTCACGGAGCTAAACTTTGCTGCCCTGCGCTGGGGCCAGATGACCCTCGATGAGTGTGTGCCCCTGGCCCCCCGGCGTTCAGAGGTGGGCAGCAGCACGGAGCCTGGCATCCAAGTGTGGACGTGCACCTGTCGCATGTGGGGAAACAGTAATTCTACTCAGTGGCATTATTTCCTTCGTGACCCTGGGAACCAGTCCTGGCATCAACACTAAACATAAGATGATGCCCGGGAAACCGCCTCCGAGCAGGACACGGGCTGAGGGCACTGAGTCCGAAGTGCCCCAGGGCATTAGCACCTGCTCTCCATGCTGGGAAACATCTCCTAATTAGCAGCTTGAGCTCACACGGTCGGGCAGCTGTGAAGCCAGCACAGCCGTCCGAACACGTGTTGGCTCCGTCCGCATGAGGCGGAGGCTGAGTGAGGAGGACCGCCGTCCCTGGTGACCAGGACAGGACTCCGAAGCTACGAACTGCGTGCTTACTCATGCTGCTTCTTCCCCTCTCTGGCGGTATTTATGGTACTGTCGCTGCGCCTGCGGCGATGGCCCGTCCCCCGTGGCTGCCCTCGGTGGCTGTGGTTTCTGGAGACTCGTGTGTCGTATTTCATTAGCTCGGGGGCAGCGTCCCCGGGACACGCAGTAAAGTCACAGAATATGGACGCGAGCTCAAGAGAGCCCCTCCGTTTCCAATGAAAAGCTGAGACCCGCCATGATCACCGTCCTCTCCGCGTGTGCACACTTTATGGTTCCCAAAGCGACTTCACAGAGTGACCGGTCGGCCCTCGGAACCGCCTTCAGAAATCCATGCTCTGACTCCCATTTTGCGTAGCGGCCACTTAAGGGTCAGTGAGAGGAGAGTATAACCAGAAAGTAGCTATGTGGGGACCGAGCCCTTCTGTGCATTACACGGTTAGGAAGCCTTTCAAGGTCCAGTCCTGTGCCTGCTCCACTCTGCGGCGTTCCAACTTGGCGGAAGCTCCTGAGGCTTTGTGGGCGGAAGCCACAGTCAGCTCCCGGAGACACGGAGTGCTGTGGTGATTAGTAGTAAAACCCTGTCACATGCCAGAGCATCCCAAATGCTCCATATTTCTAGAAATCACTTTCTCGACCTCACCGTGTTGGCAGTTCGACCAGAAAACTTATTGCAGAAAACATTTAAGCTATCTTGACAAATTGTGGATATGTCTCCAAGCAATAGCGTTTTTGTCCCAAAGGTTTGGGATTCCGTGTAAAATTATCCCATTCAATGTGGAGGCCGGTCAGTCTGTCTGACACACGGACGCTGGGTCATCTTGTGGCCTGTGGTCCTCGGGGCCCAGAAAGGGTCTGTGGTCTTCCTAGCGGTGGTCTAATGGCATGAGCTAGAAAAGGAGATACAAGATGGGGATCTGGACTCGTACGAGGAAGATTAAACAGGAGAACCTCTGATTGGGTTAGTACCTCATAAAGTAGGGCTCACAAAAGCTGGTGTCGTTCTCACTGGGCAAAAAACGCAAAAGAAATGCTGGCTCATCTTCCAGCTGCCGTAATTACGAATGGTACGGAGCCTGAGGCCGGCGTCAGCTGGTGCGTCGCGGTGACTAATTGGAAAACCCACGTTCTGGAACCTTGCGGGCTTTTTCCCACAAACACTTTATCTGGGGATGAACTTTTCTGCGAGCCCATTAAGTCAGGGTCCCAGGAAAGTATCAGAATTCAAGAAGGTTTAGACCACTCCCCACTCAGGACTCATCTAAAACCTGTTGCCCCCGAAAATTAAGGGCACAGTGAGCAACTCTAAAAAATCAAAGTCATGCTTCCCAACATTCCTCAAGAACCAGCAATAACTATCAAAATTAACTTACCTATGCTCTTCAAATTGAATCAACTAATACTAAGCACCGACTGTCCACTTCATTTACATTTTCAGAGCGCACATCATGGTGGGATCCCACCAGTACGTGGCTGGTTTCCTTCTAGTACTAGTAACTAGTCCTGTTAACTAGTCCTGTTAACTAGTCCTTTGCACATCCCAGGGCTTCTCTCGTGAAGTTTCAAGTCGGAGGTACTCACGAGAGCCTGTGACGGGGACTGTGTGAAGTGATGCGGGTGAGGTGGTTACCTGACCAGCAGACGCGGCAGCTCCTGGGACGACCGCTCCAGAAACATCCCTCGTCGCGTCAGTGACAGCACATACCACGTCCTGAAAGGGAGGCACTCGCCGAGCGCACGGAGTTCACACAATGACAGAGAAGGACTGGGGGAGACAACACGGGGCCTGGACTCGGAGGGATGAGGGGGAGGGTTGGGGGTCCAAGGTCCTAAGGCCGCCATTATGTCGGGCTTGCCACAGCACCATTAGGATGTGGCAGTTCCTGCTCGGCGTGGATGGCGAAGAGGCTGGCTGGATAACCCAAAAAGGAAGAAGGAGGTGAGGAAATATATAGTGAAACATTCCAAAGTCCTTACGTTACTTTTCGGGGCAATTCCTCCAAATTCAGGAGATTCTAAGGCAATTTTCTTGGATGCCATCATTGACATAAACTGTTTATCTGTAGTACGAATTACTTCTAGAAATTTCCAGGTTGTGAGCAGTCACCCAACAAATAATGACTGTGTGCCCAAAGCACGTGCCAAGTGAACGAGACATTGGCCCCATTCTCAAAAACCTTAGTCTGACACCCACCCCCAAGCTATAGCACAAAGCAGACTGTGATGATTGTCACAAAGACGTAGTTTTTAAAATAGTAAGTGTCCAACGAAGAGGGTGGGATTGTAGGAAATGAGAATCAGACAGGCTGGCTGTAGGCACATCCCAGACTGACAAAGGAGGAGGTGACAGTGTTTGCACTGACCTTAAAGTCGAGATAGATTCATTACAGAAGAATCAGCATGAACAAAGTATAGAGAATAGTGGTGATGTGGGGTGGAGGGTGGTACATTAGGAAATAGTCTTATTGAGGTAGAAAGGAGCAGGTTAGTAAAATGCAGTTTGGACAAAGGCTAGTGCTAGTCTAGGCTCCATCAGCGGTTTTTGAAACTGGTGGTATCTGGGGCCAGGAGTGGCAATCCGGTTGCTCTGTGAATGAACTAGGAAGTGACGTGAGGTAGGGGTGTGGGGAGGAGGCTGCAGGAGGGAGCCCAGACGGAACAGCAGTGTCCCGGGCGCCAGACCCGAGCTTCGGTGCTGTATCTGGCTGCCGGAGGCTTGGGCTAAGGGTTTAAGGCATCTAGGCCTTCACTTCTCCAAATATAAGGCCAAAGTTTCATGTCAGCTTCTTTTCAACTCAGACAAGAAAGTCCATACTGTGGCTGTTGTCCAAAGCTGAAGCAATGGTGATCAGCACTGAAAAAGAGAAAACGAGCAGCCCATGCCGGCACTAAAAAGAGCGGGGTTTATCAAAGCTTTATGGTTAGCTCTGGGTGGTGGAGTTATTAGTGGCTTTTGTTTTCATTCCACTTACCTTCATTTTCTATTCTTTTCTATGCATGCTGCATGTGTAATAAAATTGTGCAGTTTATTTAAAAACTGCACCCTCCCACCATACTCACTGTCACATACACACACATATAAAACAAAAGTATTACAATGTCAGCTTTTAAAACACCTCCAGCTACATGCTCACTCTGGGGGAAAGAACGTGAGTAGTGTTTCATTACATGTGAACTTACCCAATTATTCCAGAAGGTGACTATGTCTGAGGAGGTTGCTGTACCTGTTCTAATTCACGCCTCTCACACCCTTGAGAGACAGGACCTCCCAGAATTAAGTTGTTGTGCCGGTTTGTTTTGGGTTTTGTTTAAAACACATTATTTTATGACTAAGGCCTAGCTTCCCCACAGACAACGTGAAAATATACTCTCGTGTCTCAGATGAAAAGCAAGAATTTTGGGACACGTGGGTGGTTCGGTCAGTTCAGTGTCTGCCTTCAGCTTGGGTCACGATCGAAAGGTCCTGGGATCGAGGCCCGCATCAGGCTCCCTGCTCAGCGGGGAACCTGCTTCTCCCTCTGCCTGCTGCCCCCCCTGCTTGTGTTCTTTCTCTCTCTCTCTCTTTCTCTCTGACAAATAAGTAAATAAAATCTTTTTTAAAAAATAAAAGAAAGAAAAGAAAGGCAAGAATCTCATCCACAAACGTGAAAGAGGAAAGTCTCCACAGCCACAAATGGGGAAATTACATCAGTTTTGTATCATGAATGATGTTTCATAAAAATAGTCACAGAAGAGATGACATCGAGACGAGCAGAGCCTGACAGACACAGGCTACCGGAGCAGCACACGCCGAGAGAATGAAGAAGTTACCTCGATTTTAATATAATCAAGTGTATCTTTATGTGACTTTGTTCTCAATGAAAAAAAAGAGTCCGCATCTGCTCTTTCCTCCTCCCTCCGTCCTCCCACCCAGCCCTGCCTACGACAGTCCCGCTTTGTATTTCTTGCTGTAAATTCAGACATTCGAGGGAGCTCGCAGCGTGATTTCGCTTCCCGTCGAGGTGAAAAGGTGAACAGCGGCGGTTTGCAGGGGTTCGGTGACATCCGGTGCCCCCTTTTGCAGACAACTTCTTGAGGGAAATAACCACAGAAACACGAAGCCACACGCTTCCGCCCCCGCCATCCCTCCCCGGCTCCCTCACGCACTGTATTTTAGCTAGCGAGTAGTTCACGGAACTGAAATGTGATGTCATGCAAAAACGTCCGTATCAGGATAACTTTGTATTCAGTATTTGATGATTGTCTCAAAACCAAGCAGTTTGTTTGTAGTTAATGTTTTCTGGATTGGGCCACTTAGCTTCACTAAAATTCACTCCCTGTCCTTGCGAAGAACCCGGAGGGGCCGTCCGGGCGGAGGTCAGGGGGCAGGGCTCCGGCGAGGAGGGTGGACAGCGACACCCTCGGCTCTGGTCCTCGGGAGGCTGTGCCTCGGACGGTCGAGGGCATGTCACCGCGTGGCTCGCGTGGTTGGGCGTCATCTGCACTTACGGCCATCTGCCCATTCCCCGAGTGACCGTGACAGCCCAGGTGCTGGTCACAGCCCTCGCCGGCCCTCCCGCTGGGCCAGGCAGACCCGAGGCGGTGCCTTCCCTCCCACAGCGCTTTCCGTAGTTCGCGGACCAACGTGGATAGAGCTGGTGTTTGTTGAGTGAATAACACGAACCAACTCAGGTGAGCTCTAGGCCAGCAAGACTGACGCGAGTTACTTCTCCTGGGCCCCCTGAGCCCGGAGCGGCTGGCCGGGGAGGGGACGCGGGGCAGGGCTGGCCTGGCCTTTGCAGGGGCCTGAGACGCGTGCTCCCCTGCAGTGAGAGGATGGCGGGGGCGGGCAGGGGGTCAGGGGCCGACCCTGACTGGACGTGGGGGTGCCTGACCGCCAGGGACCCGGACTCGTGTGCGTGCATCTTATTTTGTTTGTGGATATAGCCGAAGACCTGTGTCCGCACACGACACGCTGACGACCCACAAGCCCGGCGCCCACGGCGGGACCAGTATCCCGTTGGGCACAATAAAGCCGCTGGGGTTTGGTCGTTTGAAATGCTTGTCCCTAAAGCCACGGTCGTTTCTCAGCTACACAGATCGGCGAGAATGCACAGACAGGGCTGGCCGGCGTGGCTGTCTTTGTGGGAGGGAAAGTTCTGGAAGCGTTTCCTCGTCCACTTCCGGCGATCACCGCTGACAGGTGCCCAGAAAAATTAAGATCCGAGCAGCCGAGGGTCAGGATATCTGATTCCTTGCTCTGGGTTTGGGTTTGGTTTGTTTTTTTACCACCGCAAGCTGGTTCCCATTCTGCACCCCTCGGAGCGGCCCCGTACCCTGCACGCATCACACCCGCCTCATTCAGGAAAGCAGGTCAGTTATAAGAAAACCGGCAGCTGTGCGGACACTCTGTCTACACCGGCTTCTGGTCAGCTGAGCGGGTCTGGTCTACGGCGTGTCCTTCTTCGTGCCCGTCGGCCGGTATAGCCGACAAGGCCACGTCATCCCTGGGTGCTCCTGACGCCCGGGCTCTGCCCCTGGGACACACGCGCCACGAACACCCGGGAACCAACCAGCGAAACATGAGACGAGCCTTCCCCGCACCGTGTGCGCCCGGCGGGCCTGTGCGTGTGCCGGATCCGGTGGGAATCACTTCCTCACTCGTCCGCACAGGTGACGCGTGGGCTGCGCCGTGTCCCGGGTCCCGCTGAGGGCCCGACGGCGCTGTGGGCGGCAGTCCCTGAGTCTGTGCTTTCCATTTCAGGCGTACATGGAGGACCACCTGAAGAACAAGAACCGGCTGGAGAAGGAGTGGGAGGCGCTCTGCGTCTACCAGGCCGAGCCCAACAGCTCGCTTGTGGCCCAGAGGGAGGAGAACCTGCCGAAGAACCGCTCGCCCGCCGTGCTGACCTGTGCGTACCCGGCGGCGCGCTCTAGGGCCCGGGGGCGGGGGGGGCTGAGGGCTGGGGGTCCAGGGCCCTGGGAGGAGGAGCTGGGGGCTGGGGGGGGGGAGGGCCGCCGCCCCTTCCCATGCTGGCCTGAGTTTCTGCGGGGTGCTCGTGGCAGGGAGGCCATCCCCGGCCGAGGAGGGCAGTCGCGGTCTTCCTTCGAGGCCCAGGGGCACAGTCCATGCCCCCGCGAGCACTTGCTCTGTCTGCTGTAACTGTGCCTCGTGGGGGCCTCTCCGTCGTCTGTAATCGGGGTCCTCCTGTGGTCCTGGCAGTCTCTGAGCCCTGAAGACAGTTAGCGCCGTGGGCACCGGGGAGGGGGTTCCGCAGACGTCCGCCAGCCCCCACTTCCCGCGACAAGCGTTGTCGGGAGCCGCTCTCTGCGCGGGCGTCACCGCCGGGAAACAGACACAGAAGACAGCCGCGCTCTAGACAACCTGCACCGCGCAGGAGACGGTCCCGGGTCACGCGTCATATGTGATGTGACTCACGGACAGGCCTGCTCGGGGGCCGGAAACAGACACACGGGCCTGGTCCGCCCCTTCCCGGCCGCCGCGGCCCCTTCTCAGCTGTTTGGCTGATAAACACGCAAGCCCCTGTGTTCTAGCAGGTTCCGGGCCGGGCTGGCAGCCCGATGAATGTAGGGACTCCCTGCAGAGAGGACAGGCGTGTGAGGCGCGTTTGGGACCCAAGGGCCTGCCAGAAACAGACGCCTTCAGAACACTGCCCGCATGTGCAGCAGACACGCGCCCCGTTCCCCGTCCCTGTCCTGGTAGCGGCCGGTGAGAGGCAGTCGGCACGCTTCAGACGGAAGACAATGTTGTTTGTTGGCCGACGTTTTCGAGGTCACGGCGAAGCCACACTCTCTGCAAAATTGGCGTCCACGGTGAGGATGGACCCCCCACACATACACCGTGTCCCACACACTGTGTCCCAGCCTTTGGAAGCCAGCGCTGCCGCCTGCCTGGTGCCCCCCAGACTCGGTCCCGGCGGTCCCGCCTACCTGGCCCGGCAGAGGCCGCGGGACGTGTGCTGATGGTGAACGGCAGCAGTCCGACCGAGTTCACAGGCCAGAATATTAAAAGCTGGCCCCTTGCATTGCCTTCGACACTGACCCGGCCACCACAGACCCTTGACATCTGAAGGCACGTCCGGGGGTGATTTTTTCTAACAGTTCCTGGGGGTTCAGACCAGGCCCTCCGTTTCCATGAGGTCTGAGGGGTTTTTCCCTGATGGGCTTTAAAAAGAGGAGCTTTTCGGGGCGCTTGGGTGGTTCAGTCGGTGAAGCATCTGCCTTGGGCTCAGGTCATGATCTCAGGGTCCTGGGATCGAGCCCCGCATCGGGCTCCTTGCTCAGCAGGGAGCCTGCTTCCCCCTCTCTCCTCTGCCTGCCTCTCTGCCTACTTGTGATCTCTCTCTCTCTCTTTCTGCCTCTGCCCCCCTCACGTCTTGTTCTCTCTCTCAAATAAATAAATAAATAAAATCTTTTTTTAAATTTTAAAAAAGAAAAAGAAAAATAGGAGCTTCTATATTTAGAAGGAAAGTAACAAAGAACCCACAACTGACTAACATATTTATTAGGTGCTGACTGTGTGCGGGGGCCGCACACCGGCTGGGAGGTGTGAGGCTCTATGTCGGCCGCTGGGCTCACAGAGGACCTGGCCAGGTTAGGGGGTGCTCCCACCTGAGCCTTGGGCGCGCAGCTGTTGGGACACACAGACACTCGGCAAGCTTAGACGGGACGTCCCCCTGGTCTGGTCGCTTACTTGGACTATGAGGTCCCATATGGTAAACACTAAAACTCAGAGCCCCCTCTTCCTCCAGCACCCCCCACAGTGGACACCCAGACTGCGGCAGCAGCCCATGGGGTCCCTGTGCCCACAGGACCTTAGTGACGGTGGACCGTCCCATCCCAAGGCCGTGGGAGCCCTGACACCCACCCTTTGACCGGAGCCTCTTGCTGCCTCCCGTGGCGCTGGGGAGACGTGGCCGGTGCCCCAGCAGCCTGGCCGGGCTCCTCGCCGTCCCGGGTCCTGAAGGCGCAGCTGTGCAGGTTGCGGAAGTCAGGGCAGGGACGGCACACTGTTGGCACAGAAGCGTTTTCGTGGATGACCCGTAGTGACCGCCCTGTCCTCCATACTTCTGGCCATCTTCACTTGTCGGAGGAGTCTTCCCATCGGATCTCGGCCTGCACCCCTTCCCGAGCAAGGGTGGAGGGGACGTGGACCGTCTTGGTCTTGCCGGACTGCACCGGAGATAATTACCTCGTCTTTTGGAAATCCTGCTTCCTGTGGCCAGGCGCTCACGCTCGTCGTGGCACAGAATTGGCTTCGTGGTGGAACGGCAAGGTGTTGAGGGTGGGGGCCCCGCGCCTCCAGCCTCTGCCGGCCAGTGTGGACCCCGTGAGCAGGTGGCCGGGGCCGTCCGCACAGAACACGCTCCTCCAGCGTCCACACTGGCAGGTGGGAGCCGCAGCCGGCTTTCCCCAGCATCCGCCCCTTGCGCCGTGACCCTCCCCGTCCCTTCCAGCAAGCTCCCCGGTTGCCTGGGTACTCTTGGATACCCCGGGCGGGGCCCCCGTGATCGGGGCCTCCCGTCCTGCCTCCACACCTGTCCGTGTAAGGAAGCCCTCCTTCAGCGGTTCCTCCACCCAGGAGGCCGGAGAGACTGCCCGACGTCCACAGCACGGGCCACTCGGCGTCCACGGGCTCCGCCGGCAGGGCCCCGCGGCTTCCTGGACCCTGGGCACAGGCCACGCGGCCCCCGTGCCTTCCACCTGCCTTCATGTCTTCCCGCATCCGGGCCCGTCCTAGGCGCCTCTCCCGCTGCCCGGAGCCGAGGGCGGCAGGTTGCGTGGGAAATCCCGAAGTGGCCGCGACCTCGGCTTCTCTCCCCGACGGCCTGGAGGTCCCGGCCGCTTCCAAAGTAGCTGTGGAAGGAGAGCATTTGAGGTGATTACCAGGCCGGGTCATCTCAGAAGTTCAAAACCTCTAACGTGCTTTCTACACGTGCTCGGACTTGTAAAGAGAATCATGCCAGGAGTATGATGCTGTTTCTGTGCTCCGTCTTAAACAAAAACACATATATATTTTTATCCTGTGTTCCAAAAACAAGACCGAGGAACAGACAGAAACCGGAAACTGCTCAGAGGTGAAGCGAGAGAGCGAATCGCTCAGGACGTGGACGTGCCGAGATGGACACAAGGGCACGTGGGCTTTGGAGCTAAAGCGACCCCAGCCCCGCCCGGCAGCCTGGCGGGAGGGCGGCTGACCCCGTGTGGCCATCCCCAGAGGTCAGGGTGCCGGGGCGGCCCTGGGCTCGGCCGTGTGTGGACCCCGGGCCCAGGTGCCTGCACGAGGCCTGTTGCCTCGAGTCCCTGCCCTGGACAGATGAGGGCGCGGGGGCGTAAAACCCCACCCTCTGCTGGGGGCACACCGCCCCTACACGCCTGTGTGCTCGCCTGGGATTTTCCGCGTTGGAAAAATGCACAAAAATTTCAAACTGCCCCAAAGGTGACTATCCCCGAATTCACACAAGACGGCGGCTCCCCGGCTGAGCGTCGTTCTCCTTGAAATGCACAGGAAATAACTTCTTTCCAAACACACCTTTGGTTTAAATTTGTTTTTCTAAATTCTAGGCAGAATCCGCACAGAAGAATGTTCTGGGTTCACGTGAGTGACCCCGACCGTCCCTGGTTCACCCGTCGTGACCGGTCATGGGCACAGCTCCCAGATCCGATAAGCAAGCAGGACCCCATCCCTCTTGGGGGAAAGGCTGTGCGCACACGTCCCCTCCACGACGAGGTTCCGGGGCCACAGACGCTGCTGCCTCGGCCGCCGTTCCCATCCCGGGGTCGGCGGAATCTCGGCCTCCGGAGCGGGGGAGCCGAGGGCTTGTTGGGGTGGCCGAGAAAACACCCCAGCCAACGTTCTCAGCCACGTCAGGCAGACACCGTCCCGGGCAGCCGTGCTGCTTGGGGCAGAGGGCGCATTTTGGGGTTCTGGGTTTTGTTTTGAAGAGAAGCTGGGAAGAGACGAAGGCAGTGTTTCAGGAGACGAGGCCGTGTCCCGAGGGGACCTAGGAGTGGTGTCCCTGCCCCATAACGGCACGTCCCCCGCCACCAGCCCCTTACACCTCCAGGACCCGGGCGGTCAGGTCAGGAGCTGCAGTGACCGTCGGCTCAGCTTAACCCCTCGCAGCTTGGATTTTACATTCCCTTTCCTCCTTCCCTCGGAGCCAGGCTGCAGGCTCGTGAGGCCCCGTGTAGCCTGGCTGCCTCCGCTCCCCAGCGCCCACCACCCGCGCCTGAGAACAGACTGATCTCGGGGGTGCGAGGTCTCGGGCCGTGACGCCAGCAGCCCAGGCCACCCGCTCCAGACGAGCTCCGGCTCCCTTGCCCAGAGGGGCCAGGATCAAGGGCGTGCCTCCTCCCTGACCCGTCCTCACCCCCCGTGCCATACGCACACCACAGGCCCCGAGGCCGGCTTGTCTCCTCGGTCGTCCGGATGCGCACGTCCCTGCCTGTCCTCACCGAGATGCTGCAGAGACACTGTGCTCTCAGCTCCGCCCGCGGGTCCCCACTCAGTGAGCAGCAGCTCGCTTCCCAGTTCCACGCTCCCCTCCCCCCGTCGGCTCTCTGCCATCTGCTCGCTGGACAGACGTGATTTACGTGTCTTCGTCTAGAACAACACACCCAACGGGGTCAGTGCGGGACGCTGCCCTACGCAGGCCCCCCACGCAGACACAAGTCTGGGAAGGGACATCGGTGGCCAGGGGAGAGCAAGGGCTTCGCCGAGGGGAGGAGCTGCGAGCCGGGAACGAGGGCGCGTCTCAGCGGGAGGAGGCGAGGAGCGCGTCCTCCCTGGACCCTCAGAACCAGCCTGCCTGCGCCGTGATGAAGACGCGCCTCAGACTTCCCAGACGCGGGAATGAGCGAGCATGGGGTATCCGCAGCCACGCGGCCGCAGGGGACCTGCCCCGTCCACGCCTCTGCCCGCCGTGCTCTTCTCCCACAGCCACGGCGGCCGCAGCTCTCACAAGGGGGCCGTGGAGCCGCATGTCTGTGCGGGGCTCGTGGCGGAGACGAGCAGCCACACCGTCCACACGACTGTCTGCTGGCCCCGACGGCCTGGCTTCCCCGGGGTCTCCGGCATCACCGATCTGGAGGTTACCTCCGTGCCTGCGGGAGAGGCCATCCGCTGTGGTGTTGGCTGAGCGCGGGCCCGCAGGGAGCTCCTGGGCCAGTCCCTCGGGGTGTGGAAGGCACCCCATGTCCCCCGCAGGCGGCTTCCACGTGTCCTTCGTCCACCCAGACAGCCGGGTCCACGGGTCTCGAGGTCCCGCCCCACTGGCCGCCGGCCGCCCAGCAGCTCACCCTCCCCGGCAGTGCCGGGCCCGCCGTGGCCGCTGTGCTCCTGTGGCCGGGCCGGGGGAGGTACTGGCCATCCAGGCCCAGTCACAGGGACAGAGGAAGCCAGAAGCTGCTTCCACGTCGGTTCCGTGGCCCTCTGTACCCGGGGCCACACCCCTTCTCCCGTGGAAAGGGCTAGTTCTGTGGGGTATTTGGGAGTTCGTCCCCACCTCTGTTACGTGAATCAGCAAGTCTCCTGCCGAGTGTTTTTCTGTTACTCTTCCAGAAGGATCCTAGTGTGCAAGGCCTGGGGGTGATAATGTCTCAGACAGCATCGCAGAGGGTCGAGGGTCACTCTGTCCGCCTGGGTCCCTTCAGGTGTCAGGACTGTCCCTCGAAGACGGCGGCTCGTGCCCACCATCCACCCCCAGGGGGCTCTAGTCCCCCCGGTCGGCACGGATGCAGGTGGGACAGTTTTCTGGGGGCGGCCCGTGTTCCCCACAGACCCAGCTCTGTCTGCGTTGTCTGAACGCGTGTGACTGCCCAGCCCTGGGGCTGCGGGAGCCGCACACTCCACCTGCGTACCGTGCGTGTCCTCGTCCCGGCCACATGTGTGCCGTGGTTCCTCGTACGAGCGGAGGTGAGATCCGTGGGCGCTGGCCGCAGGGCGGGGCTGTGCTCGCGCGGCGTCTGCTCTCGTCACTGGCGTGTGTGGGGCCCCGTTCCCTCAAGACGCCGCCGTGCCGCCTCCCTCGGCCCTCCCTCGGCCCTCCCTCAGCGCTGCCCTCCGCGTCGGACGTGGCGCCCTGCGTGTGCACCCAGCAGCCGCGGCCACGACACCAGCGGGAAGAGCGTTCCTTCCACCCGCCGCCGCGGGGCGCCCACGCTTCCCAGCAGGGCCAGTGCCCACTCCTCTTCGAGCCAGGCTCCCAGCGCGACCCCCCGTCTGTCTGCCGAGCGCCCTCGGAGACTCCTGCTGCTTCCCCGCTGCTGGCCCCCTTCCTGGTGGTCCTGGTGGGAGAGATGGGGAAACTGCATCAGAGGACGCACGACAAGCCTGGCGAGGGGAAGGCCAGCCAGTCGTGCGGAAGCCGGAGCAGGATGGGGGCCTGACTCCAGGTGTGCGGCCGGGGGCGCCCCGAGAGCACAGGCCGCAGCGGCAGCAGCAGGAGGCCATTCTCAGCCCTGGGGGCCGGACGTCGGGGGCTCTGAGGGGGCCGCTGCTCCAGGCTCTGCTCCGCGTCGCACGCTTCGTCTTCCTTCCATGTCCGCCTCTCCGCGTAAGGACACCAGACACTCCGCGTGGGGCCCGAGGGCCCGGGGGGGCGGGGATGCCAGCGGACAAGGATTACACGGGTCAACGCTTGACCCCACGGGGGCTGGGAGGGCAGTGCCAGGCCCCAGACACTGGGCACCCCTGGAGCGGTTCCTGCTTATGCCGGGCTCCGCACACGGGTGCCTCGTCCCCAGGGCTGCGTGGCAGCGGGTGAGTCCTGCACGTGGCTGTCCCCCCCACCCCACCCCACCCCGTGTCCGGCCCTCGTCGTCCTCTGCACTGTCCCCGGCAGAGCGGCTGCCGGTCCTGTGTGCGGATTTCCTGAGACGTCCGCAGCGATGTGGCTGGAACGCTTGAAGCCACGAGACAGACCAGGCCGTCGTGGGCTCCGGGACCTCCTGCGGCCACGTCCGGGGCCAGAGGCCAGCTCGAGCCTGTGCGCTGGGTGACGGGCAGGGTGAGGACCGGGTCACGTCCCCTCAGCAGCTGTGGACGCGGGAGGGTGCTGTGACTCTGGGACCTCCACCCCGACCCCCCAAACGCAGGGTCGTGTGCTGCCCCCGGGAGCGCTGAGCGGAACCCTGTTGCTTTTTCTTCTGGGAGGTTTGGAGATCCTTAGAGTCTGAGCTACGGGTTTCCAGCGCGCTTACCTGAGAGCACAGTGCCCACTTACTTACCGAGGAAGGGAGGCGCCGGGAAGAAGCTCGAGCCGGCCTTTCTAGGGAGGACGTACGCTTCAGAGCAAGCATGTTTCCTGACCTCGCTGTGGCCTTCAGCTTCCCGGGTCTGCGAAGAAGCTCGCCAGCTGTGTAGCTACTCAGCCTGGAAACAAACCTACAGAAGCTTATCGCTTTGCTCAACGAGGCCGAGTCCAAATCAGTGAGGACATTGCCGCGTGACCAGCTAGACCAGCACGGAGCCGCAGGCCGTGTGCTCCCAGAGCACCAGACCATCCACGGACCCGCGCAATCCGCGGAGAGACTGGGGGCCACGGACGCCGCCGGGCTTCTCCATTAGACTCAGGGCCCCGACGCCACAGCATCCAGTGCCGGGGGGTCACCGGACGCCCCCCGCGTTTCTGCCGGCCACACCACCGAAGTAGAGGAAACGGCAGCGGCCAGCAGGAGAGAAAGCCGCGGCCACTGGGAGGCCCCACGGGGACACGGGCTGAGCGCTCGGCGAAGCCTTCCCTCGTGCGGGGCCAGGGTCCAGCGGGGACCCCCACGCACCTGATCCGAAGGCATTCAACATCCAGGAATTCATCTGCTCGCGCTGTGAAGGTCATCGACCCCCATTTATCAGTTCACTTGGCACGAATGATGCAAGCAGGATGCCTGAAGAAACGGGACCCTTCGTGCTGCAGGGCGGGTCCTAAGGAAGCCTCCACGACCGTCCCTGAGCAGCCATGCGGACGTGTTCTCAACGACGGCAAGAGCGGGACGTGCCCGTTCACGGTTCGGCCGCAGCCCTCCAGACGTGCCCTGGACTGTCTTCACATGCTCTTTGTCCCCCTAAGAATCAAGAAGAAGTTCTAGAACTTGTTTCTTCTGTTGGCATTTATGGAAATCAGTGCAATCTAAAATGGGGACACAGACCCCGTGCTGTCTATGGCACCGCGCTCCCGGAAGAGGAGAGGTAGTCGGTGTGAGTCCTCGAGCGGAGAGCGCACTGGAGGAGCTTGAACGAGGAGTCGAGAGCAGGAACGGGCCCCACGCAGCAGTGTCGTCAGCGGGTTTCCTCTCGGCAGGAGTGTTTCCCCTGCCGTCCCTGACAGAGCTCGCTACCGTGGGTCTCACGAGAGGAAACAGCCGATGCAAACAGGAGGACGCGGAGTTCCCATCCCCTGGCTCCCTCCCGAGTGAGGTCTCCAAGACCTGAGGGAACACACGCCCTTCTCAACGGAAGGGCAGGCCCCCGGGTGGCCTCACGTCCTTGCTCCGCGGTCGGGGCCGCGTCTGCTCCCACGGCCGGCGTGCATATTCATATGCGCCGCGCTCAGTCGGGGGAGCACAGGCGAGGGCGAGGACGGTGCACTCCCGCGCCCCGCCCCCGCCTCACCTCCATCTTGCCCAAGGGACCTCGAGGGAATCTGCGATCCCACCGGGCCACACGAATTCCAGAGGCAGCCAGACTCAGCTTGACGGCGGCTCACTGGCTCCCACGTCAGCTGTTTGGAAAAGACGAACAGGGAGAAGGAAACCACAAGATAGTTGAGATTTGCCCAACCAATCAAAATACCGCCGGGCCGTCCCTGCCCATGATGTCCCTCCGCTGGGCTCTGACCCTTCTGGGGCAGCTCCGGCTGCCTCAGGGGGGTCAGGGGGCCCAATGTTATTTTTAAAGATTTTATTATTAATATATTCGAGAGAGAGAGCGAGAGAAGAAGAGCGGGGTGAGGGGCAGAGGGAGAAGCAGGCTCCCCGCTGAGCAGGGAGCCCAATGCAGGACTCGATCCCGGGACCCCGAGATCATGACCTGGGCCAAAGGCAGACACCCAACCTAGGGAGCCCCCCAGGAGCCCCAACATTCAGACAAAACAAGTTCACCGTTAACTTTGAAATGAGCGTGTTGCCGCAAAAGTCAAGTGTGTGCTGGGAAGGCGGCAGAACTCTGAGGCGTTGGAAGCCTTCGTCCCGGACTCGCCGGCGGCTGTGAAAGCACAGCCTGGAGGAAGCGAGCTCGGCGGACAGCGCTTCGCGGGGAGCAGGACAGAGCGCGGGCCGTCTGCACCGCCGGGCTGAGGGCTTGTCCCCTCAGCCGTCACAGTGCGGAGCTCTGAGCGCCGAGCAACATGCCGGGTTGCATTTTTATTCCACCGAGATTCCCACGTTTGTGAAGTGTTAATGCTGTGAATAGAAAATGCAGCTGGTGCTCGCCGGACAGAGCAGGGCCGTCCCTTTGGAGTGAAGGGTGCCCCATTGCCCCCAAGCCTGCACCCGTCCACCAAGGGGACGTCTGGGGCCTTCTCAGCATGCCCTCTGAGGCCAGAGATCGGGGGCTGCCATTCCTCCTCCCTAGACCCCTCCTGTCCCTTTGCCCGTGACCCTGCTCTTTGTTTTGTTTGTTTGTTTTTAAAGATTTTATTGATTTATTTGACAGAGAGAGATCACAAGTAGGCAGAGAGGCAGGCAGAGAGGGGGAATAAGGCTCCCCATTGAGCAGAGAGCCCGACGTGGGGCTCGATCCCAGGACTCTGAGATCATGACCTGAGCCGAAGGCAGAGGCTTTAACCCACTGAGCCCCCCAGGCGCCCTGACCCTGCTCTTTGTAAAATGTTCTCTGACCATCAGGAGGGGTCCCCACCGCGATCAACAGTGCCTGAAGTTGGCAGTGGTGAACGTATTTCTAATGGGGCAGGGCCCCTGGGAGACCTTCTGGAACCCTCTAGAAGTAGCCAGAAGCTCTGCTTTTTTATTCCGGAATTCCGTGCAGGCTGTAGCGCTAGACCCGGTGCATCCTTCAGAAGCCACGCCTGCTTCTGACATCACGGTCTCCAGCCTGACGTGTCCGTGAGGCACCGCACCGTGGAACCAGGCTTCTCGAGCTTCATTCGGGGTAGTGTGGCCGGGTCCGAGCTCAGTCCGCTCGCTGCACAACAGGCCAGTAAGCCAAAAGGCCAGGGAAAGTGGCTTTATCCAGAAAGCCAACAGGCCAAGATGGCGGCCCGTCGTCCTGAAGAACCAACCAGCCTCGCACAAACGCAGGCTCTTCTTATGTTGAGAGAAGGGGATGCCAGCTGGTGCGGCCGCTCTGGACAACAGTGTGGAGGCTCCTCAAAAAATTAAAAATAGAGCTACCCTACAGCTGAGCAATTGCACTACTGTGTACTTACCCCAAAGACACAGATGCAGTGAAAAGAAGGGGCACATGTACCCCAGTGTTCATCGCAGCGATGGCCACAATCGCCAAACTGTGGAAAGAGCCGAGATGCCCTTCAACAGACGAATGGATAAAGAAGACATGGTCCATATAGACAATGGACTATTACTCAGCCATCAGAAAGGATGAACACCCACCATTTGCATCAACATGGATGGAACTGGAAGGGATTATGCTGAGTGAGATAAGTCAGGCAGAGAAAGACAAGTATCATACGGTTTCGCGCATATGAGGAACGTAAGGAATAGTGTGGAGGAGGAAGGGAAGGAAAACTGAAGGGGAAGAAATCAGAGAGGGAGACGAACCATGAGAGACTCTTGACTCCAGGAAACACACTGAGGGCTGCTGGAGGGGAGGGTGGGGGATGGGGGGACTGGGGGATGGGCGTGAAGGAGGGCACAGGATGGGATGAGCACTGGGTATCATACATAACTGATGAAATAATCGAACACTACACCTGAAACTAGTGATGTACTACATGTTGGCGAATTGAGTTTAAACAAAACAGA
>CM052887.1:92468003-92500568 GCA_028534135.1 Potos flavus | reverse complement strand
CTCAGCCGGTGACCAGCCAACTAGGTGGTTAGTCTCAACCAGGGGACTGGTCTCAACCAAATGACTGGTGAACCAGGTAATTAGTATTTGCCAGACAACTAGTCTCAGCCAGGTCATTCATCTTAAGCAGGTGACTCATCTCAGCCAGCTGGCCTGGGCTGGGTCCTCCCCCGGCGAGAGCAGTCCTGGGTCCACTGGCTTGAGGGGCCCAGCAAGAGGGGCCGCTGGTTTTCTGACTGCAGCCCGTGGCTTGCAGGAGAGTCTGCGGTTCGTCCTTTCCAGACCCACTCGTTCCCTGTTTGTTCAGCGGAAATGGAAGCCGTGAGCCCGCAGCCCTCCCCTCGTTAAGTAGATAGAGGCGCCGAGGCGCACGTGCGTGCAGGCTGGTCCCCGGGGGGGTTCCAGGGCAGACCTTCCCCTCGAGGCAGGCAGCGAGCCGTGCGCGGGGCCGTGCCTCCCGGGCCGGGCTTTCTGAGAACGGAACCCCTGCGGGGACCCCCGGCCAGCGAGAGCCCCGTGGGAGAGCGGCAGGAGGGGAGGTCGGAGCAGCATGGAGGGGGACGAGTCAGAGGTCAGACGGCACAGCGCTCAGCCTGGCTTTTCAAAACGAAGTCCGAACGATCGTAAGCGGCAAGCAAGTGAAATGTGTCCACGGAATGAGTGTTAGGCAGCGTGGCTGATGGCGAAGAGTTTGGGAGCTGGGTGGGGCGGGGTGGGGTACGCAGGAGGTTGGGTGTGTCCCCACCCCTCCCCCTCCCCCGTAAACCGCGGGCGTCAGCGTTGGTCACCAGGGAGGCGTCAGGACATCTCACTGAAGGCTCAGGTTTGCGTTCAGGGGCGTAGCGCGTGTGGCATTCCAGCTCGGGGAGCTCGCCGGTGATCTGTGGGTGGCCGAGTGAGGCTGAGGTCGTCTCTGCATTCGGGACACACCCCTGGCGTTCCCACAGTAGCAGGCTGTCTTTTCAGGCCACAGCCCCTGCTGGTAGAACATTCTAGTAGCTGCTGGTTCCGTGTGTTTCCGGGGCGCCTGGCGTATCAAGCTTGTCCCTGGGGGCCCAGGGTGCCGCGGGTCAGCGCCCAGCCCCGGCCCTTGCGGTGCACGGCGGGAGCGCCGCGGAGCGTCCTCACTGCGAGAAAGCGGGTTAGGAGCGGGTCTGCTGCCCTGTCTACACCCCCAGGGCCCAGACTCTGGCTCCCGTAGTTACTGGTGGGGAGTGGCTCCGTTTCCGCCAGCGCAGGGAGCCCTCGAGGACGGGATCCATGCGTGTTCTCCGGGTTCTCGTCTTGAGCCAGTCTGTGTTTCTCCATAAATGTAGTTTCTGTCAGTTCGGATCCGGAATCAAGCCTCATGGGTGCACAGGCTTCCTTCTGTGGGTAGAGCGGGGTTTCGGGGGGGGGGCGAGGTAAGGGCCTGGACGCGGCCCCCCGCAGCGTGTCTGAGAGCTGTGTCCTCCCGCTGGGCTCCTTGTCCCGGGTGTGAACCACGGGCCTAGGCTGGGAAGAGAAGCCGAGCCATTATTTTTAAGCCTGAAAAGTGAGCGTTCAGAGTTGGGGCGTGCCCGACGCCCCCCGCCCCCTGCCTATTTGATGGGTTCCAGCGTCCCACTGTCTGGTGATCTCCGGCTGCAGGGAAATGTCAGCGCAGAAGCCGTGTCCTCCTCGGAGGCCGGCCGCGGCGCTGGCGCTCCCACGGGGCCCGAGCTGCTCCCGCACCCCCCCCAATCCGGCCGCGCCTCCGTTGCGGGAAACGCGGGTCAGCACCCCTCACGCCAACCCCACGACGCTGGGGCTCGGGTCGGAGGCGATGCCAGGAGAGAGAGGGGATTTGAGGCATCTTTTATGTTTCCCCTTCATTTCACGCCACAATTCTCTTTTTTCTCATCTGGGTTGTAAGAATGAACCGTGGTGCCTCTTCTTTCTGAAATGACTGAAGGGACGGGGATAATGAGCTTCCCGGCAGCACTTGAGTGGAAAGCCCACAATTACAGCCCGAGAAGACCCTGGCTGTGCGGAATAAAACTGCGATAATTACATCTGTCATATTTGTACTTAGTCCTCATTAAATTCCGGGGAAGTCACCCGGTAGTAAATAACGTGCAGTGCTGGCTTTGCAAGCAGAGGTCGTGAAAGTAAATGGGAATTCCGTGCTCCCGCCCAGCGCGTGCGGGGGGCCGTTGGGGGGCTCCGCCCGGCTCTTCCCGAGGACGCGGAGGGAGGCCGGCCGTTCACGCGCCCGACCCGCCGTGTGCTCCAAACAGCACGCACAGCTCGTGACCAGGGACGGGTCTGAAATTCCCAGCCCCCGAAAATAAACTTACTCTTCGTTCTGCTGTTTCCTGAGGGAGAAAAATTGTTGAACTTTTAATCCAGAACGCATTTAACTAATGTGAGGGGCGCACCTGGACTCCTCAGGGAAGGGTGACGGGTCAGGTGTCCTGAATGTCGTAGAAATGGGCCAAATATGGGAGCCACCTGTCTGGTCTCAGGAAATATCTGGAAGCAAGCAGCTATGTGTGTGTATTATATTTTATAATTTACCTGAAGCTCAACTCAGAAGAAAAGAATACGAAAACAGCTTCAGCCCCTAAGTCAGCCTCTCTCGCGTCAATTACGCGAGCTGCCGTTTCTCAGTAAATTCCCATATGAAGACTCGGTATCTAGAAAATTGACTTGAAAACTCTGGCTTGATATTCACTTGTTTTGAAGAAAACAGTCTGTGAAATTTGCTCTAAAGGTTAGAAAAAACAGATGCAGGGGCAGGCAGATAGGAGGAGGGAAGGAGGGAAGGAAAACGTGCGTGTTTGTGCTCTGCGATCCTGGAGGAAGAGGCGCTGCTCCCCAGGTCATGGTCAAGGCGAGGGTCGGGCTGGGGCACTGGCCGTCCCGCAGGGCACAGCAGCGGGCAGCCCACCGGCTTCTCCCCCGAGCTCGTCACGGCTTCAGGATGAGGCTCCCTCGTCTTGGCACGCTGATTGCTTGAGCTTAAAGATCTGTTTTGCTTGTGCTATTGGGGAAATTATTGCTGAGTTCTTAACGCGGGTTAGAGTCTCTGAAAGCCACTCACAGCCATTCCATGCCTGGCGTTGCCCAGCTGAGAGCAGGTGGCTAGGTTTGCTTTGTGGAGCGTGGGCATTTAGCAGTCCGTGCACACACACCCTTCCCGTGTCCTGCCGCCCCACGGATGGCGGAGTCAACACGGTCCGTGAAAGCATAAGTGGGGTTAGCTGTGCTTGGGACCCGGCACCCCGTGGCCCTCGCTTGCTGTGCAGTCACTGGGAGCAGTCCTGTGGGATTTGGGGGCCCCTCTGTCTCCCGCAGGCCACGAGGGACGAGGCCACCTGAGGGCCGCACTGGCTTTGACCGATAGCCTCAGGGTTACCGGCAACGCGCTCCTACAGGCGTGCACAGAGGATCCGCACGCAGACGCTCGGGGCTTCCCGGAGCCCACGGGCCCGTGGGGGTCGCATGTGCAGCCTCCCCTCCACCCCGCCCCCGTCTCACGGACCCTGACTGAGAGTCACGACTTCTTCCCCCCGCCCATAGCTGACGTGTGTGACCGTAACGTGCGTACAAGTTACGTGCAAAGTCCCCTCTGCAAGGAACAGGAGAGCAGCGAGGGGCTGGGGGGGGCGGCTGGGATGGCAGGAGGCTGCAGCCCCAAAGGCACGGCCCACACCCGCCGGGGACGGCCCGGCCCGTGGGCCAGAGTTCCCGGTGGGAAGGTGCTGTTAGGAGAAGCTTACTGAGCGCCTCTGATGACGCTTCTCCTGCCTTGGAAATCTTAAATATAAAGCTTCTGTTCACTTAGTTAAACGTTGGCTTTACTCTTTCTCGGTTAAAGATTGCACGAAACTGTGAGAAGGCCTTCTGTTGCCCAATCTTTGCTGCACAGACAAAGCGCTTCTGCCCAGAATTATTTTCTGTTCAGCAGAATGTGCACGGAATGAAGTAATTCTAATTGCCTTTGAATTACTGCTAAACGGATGACACATCTCGCCCCTCTGTGACCGTTGTGCTGTCTACTGTCTCCCAAGTGGCAGCCGCGTGGCCATGGCCGAGGGGGCTGGGAGGCTGGTGGGCCTTGTCCACGCCCTCCCCTGCCACGGGGACCACCGAGACCAAGCACAGCGGGTCGCCGTGTGGACCCCGCAGAAGCCCTGTTCGGGTTTTTACTTTTAATCACAGCTTTCTCAGTTTGAAAGCAGCTAAGTGTGCTCGTTTGAGCACACTGACGATTTTTAAATGTGGTGCTCTCTAAATTGCTTTGGGCCAAAACCCGCATTTGAAAAGGAGGTGGGGTTTTATTTTTTACACAGAATTGTTTGCTGGAGAGAGATGGGGTTTTTGTAAATAGCTGTCACCCCCACAAATGCCTGCTTTGAAGAATCAAAACTCTTTCTTTCTGCTCAGCTTCTCTACTGAAACATTTTAATTGGGGCTTTCAGCGTAATGTAATTTTACCTGTATTGTGTGTGTTGTGGTGAATGTGAAAACGAGGTCCGGTCTTAATCGGGAATCACTAAATGGGAGGCAGAGAAAGCATTTTCCTGCCCCCCCCACCCCCGCCCCCGCCGGGCGTCCCACTGTCGTTCCGCTATTGGCGCGGGGCTCGGAATCGGAATCTTGAGGTGGGCCACGCCCCCTTTCACGCTGACAGCCGTCCTCTCCGCGAGGACCCGCTGGATCCAGCGACGGCGCCTCCCGCGGGCCGTCCTTCGACCCCAGCACAGGGCTGTGCCTTCTGGAGGCTCTGGGGTGACAGCCGACACCCCCGTGGCTGCCACAGAACCACGCATGGTTGAAACTGCCTCCTTTTTTCACCGTATTGGGACGTGTCTTCTTAACAACCGTCTTTAAACACAGTTTTAAATCTTTCCTCAAACCCTGGTATCAGGAGAGTAAGTTTTAGCTCCAGATGGGAGAGAATCAGGGACTGAGCACGTGTGACGGACGGGGGAGCGGCCGCCGGGCGCCGCAGTGGGGCTCCAGCGCGAGGCCCTGTCCATCCCGTCCCCGTGGGGCGGTCTCCACGGTCCCGACCGTCCGGGTGCGCGGCGGGCTGAGAAGTCCCGGGAGGGGAAAGGGCTGTCCATTCGACCACCCTCGGACTGCATTTCCACCCGATTTCCTTCTCCAGGCTTTGTCCCCTGGATCCCTTTCTCCCTGCATTTTCCTGCTTAGACGTCTTTGAAATAAATGTCATAACGAAGGTATTTTAAGCCAGACTCCCTCTGCCGAGACCAGCAGGCTGCGCTGGGACGACCCAACCAGCCAGAAAGCCCACCGCAGCACATGCTGCTGTCTGTCTGTCTTCAGCCCCTCGCCGGACTCCGTAGGACTGGAATCGGAAACGGGCTGCTGGAGGGCAGGGCACCCCGCGGTGCCGGCACCCCCTTTCCGGGTAACGGACACCAGCCCCCGTGTGAGAGGAGCTAACTCGTCCTGGGAGGCAGGATGCACTCGTTCGTTCATTCTTCCGGGAGCCTGAAGGGCGGCTCGTGGGCCTGGCCCTCGCTTCACCTCTCCCAGCCCCACGTGCAGTTCCCACGAGGGGCTTGTGGTCTAGAGCCCTACACGCGGCCTGCGGTGGGGTCGGGGCTCCTAGCTGGGGTGGACGCCACGCGTGCTGGCCCGTGGCTGAGCCGGTCTAGAACCGCGGGCATCCGTGGAGACACCGCCACGCGGGCGCCCCACCCGTCTTCGCCCAGGGCCGCGGGGCTCCGCCGAGCCCTGTCACAATCGGGAGGGACAGCAAAGGAGGACTAGCCTGCTCTTCTCACTCTGTGACCCCGCGGGTCCGTGCGGCCGGCATTCGGCCCGGACGTGCCGCCTCCGGCTCCTTCTTAGCCATGTTCTCTTTCCTGGTTATTGTTTCCTAGCTTTTTGGCTCATCCTCGTTCCTCTAATCTTGTCTCTGCAGATGGATCACGACCCTAGGAATCCCGCCTACATCGCCACCCAGGGACCGCTGCCTGCCACCGTGGCCGACTTCTGGCAGGTGAGTCTGCGGGCGCCAGAACTTCTTCTGAAAATAGGGTCTCGATAAATTGGTCGTGAGTCATGCCTTGGATTCGATTCAGTGAATGTAAACTTGTTTCAAGGTGGCGTTCATCCAGTGTTACTTGATTTCAGAATTTATGCGGGTCCTTTGATGGTTTTTAGTACCAATCTTTTGTTTTTCAAAACTCGAGAGATTGAATGCTTTTAAAGATCCTAACTTTTTTAAGCACTTTACAATTTTACTTTATGAAATACAAAGAAATGAAATTAATGTGTTTAATTATTATATTCTGTCCAAATGTGTCCTTATCTATCGTTCTCTCCCTCTGAAGGTAAACAGCGGTGCTCAGATCATAGTTTCTCTTCCTTGTAGATCCTGTCGTGCATTTTAAGGGCCGGGCTAGTCTCTTCCGTCCTGCAGGCTCCTGGACGCCCAGACCGAGGCTCGGCCGCTGAGAGCCAGCGTGAGCACGAGCCCCGGAGGGCAGACGGGAGAGCGAGGGGCCTCCCCTCCTCCCCCCGTGTCCTGCTCCAGCCTCCGCCATGTCACAGACCTAAGTGGGAAGGGGCTTCGCAAGGTGGCACGATGGTGCCCACTCCCCCGTGCATCAGGCAGCCGCCGTCCCCAGCCCTGGCGGGGGCTTCTAACCGACCAGCCGAGCCCGCGGAGGACAGAGGTGAGAGGGCAACCGTCACCAGGGCTCACAGGTGGACGCGGCGCCCGGGAGGACGGCAGGACCCCACCGCCGGCAGCGCGGCCGAGCGTACAGAGGGGTCACCTGGGACCCCTGGCGGTGACGCCGGCGTCTGACGTAGCAGTTCTAAGAGCGAATGCCTCCCGGGCTGACGGGGCCTGCCACGTCTGTCCCTTGGAGTCCCTCGCTGCGCTCCCCGATGTGCCTGTCGGCCCTTTGCGGCCTCTCCACCTGCAGCAGGGCCCGCATCCTGGGGAGGGGTTCTGGAGAACTCGGGAGGGGTCCAGGACGCACCCCCTGTCTTCTCAGAGCGTTGATCCCGGCAACTATAGCATACCGCCACCGCCACGCGGAAACCAAGATCGGAGCGTGTCTGCACAGCCCAGGCTCTGCCTCGCAACCTTCACGCTGCTGAAGAAAATAAAACCCACCGAGCCTCAGGGTTCTGTCGTCCTGACTTGTAACCATGGCCTAGAGCCACTAGACTTGCGGTAGATCAGTGGGAGGACAGGCGGGTCCCCCAGGCACGAGACGCCAACGTTCTCCCATGTCACACCCAGAGCGGCCGTGCGGCCTGAGTGGGGCAACTCCCTGCTCGGGGAGCTTGGCACCCATGGGCCGCCGGGTCCTGGGACACCTGCTCCTGTGGGACCTTCGTACAGAGGCTCCACTGAGGCTCAGGGGAGCCCACGGATCGTGGCTCTGCTCCGAGATCCTCCCAGGAGAACCTGCTCAGTGCCGTTCTGCTCCCCCTGCTTCCCCGGCTTCTGACGCTCAGGAGGAAGAGACAAAGAAAATTCCAAGTTGTGCAGTGGGATGAAGGACTCCTCGACCTTGACCCATCATCCGTTTCTACTAACTGGTAGGTGCCGGCCGTGGCTTGCCGTGGACGAGGCTTCTGGAAGGCACGTGGACACTCGGCAGCGGTAACAGCTGCTCACATGCACGGCCACTTACCGTGGCCCCGGTCCCGTGTCGAGGGCTGTGTGTCACGATCTTTGCTGTCGTAAGACGCAGAGACTCCCGCTTTGCCCGGGTCGCATGGCTTGTGAGTGCGAGCGCTGCGATGTTTTTCTTGCCTCTTGTTCCCGACGGACGTAGTTGTCGGGGTGACCGATGTTGCCAGGGTCTGCCGGGCGTGGGTCACGCCCCGCAGTGTCTGGAGGTCTGACGTTCATGGAACGGAAGAAGCCGTCTTAAATGAAGCAACGTGAGAAAGATGACCAAGGGCAGGGTCACAGCCCGGGTGACGCTCGTGTCCCTCCGAGTGGTGGCAGGAGTCCTAGGACAAGGCGGCCTCGCGGGCCACAGGCTCACGCTCCAGGGTCATCGCACACGACAGCTCACCGAAGCAGCTGAGAAGTCTGTCGGAAGGAAACTGGTCCGACTCTGTGTCCTCCAGACGCCCCTGAGCTAGACGCCGTGGTCTGGAGGGCGGCTGGGGCCCAGCCTCTCTGTGGCTGCCGTAGCGTAAGGGACCAGCACGAGATGCTGTGGGCCGGCGGCCGGAGACCAGGCTCCGCGGGAGGCTCCGCGAGAGGACCTGCTCGTGCCTCTGTCTCCAGCTTCCGGTCGTGGCCAGCACGGCTGGGGGTCCCCTGGCTCGGGGACACATCACTCCCCCTCTGCCTCCAGCCGCGCGGTGACCCCCCACGGCGTGTCTGTGTTTCTGAGCTCAAATTCCGTTTCTCTTCCAAGGTCGCTGGTCATTAGACTAAGGGTCCATCCGGCCAGTGTGCCTCGTCCTGAACGCACCCGCAGAGGCCCTATTTGCAAAGATCACGCCCACAGGTCCCAGGTGTGTGTGACAAAATATCTGAAGTAAAATGTCCTGGGACGTCCCAGGCGCGGGGCTGAAGCAGTTTTTCCCAAGAAATTAACTCTCCTCTGTTCTTGCATTTCCTTTAATTTAATGCAACGATGGGCTTGAAAACCTACCTTTGGGGGACACCGTTCCACCCGTTACTAAGAAAAGAGCACTGACTGAGACCAAATACTTTGCTGCTGAGACAGACACATGGCCACCGCGGGAATCCAGAGAGGCCGCTGGGCAGCGGGGGCAGGGAGGTCGTCAGCGAGGGGGACAGAGCCTGGCCCAGTGTGTCCAGAACGTGGAAGTCCCCAGGACTTCTCAGTTCACTTGCAGGAGGGAGCTGACAGTCCCGCAGCCTGTGACAGCCCACAGGCCCCGAAAAGCTCTGGTCGCCGATGAGCCTCGTGGGGAGGGGAATGTCGGGACTGGAGGACGGAGGAGAAGCGAGAAAAGCCAGCCGTCCATTGGTTTGAGCCCTGAGGTTGGAGGACACATTCTAATCGGGGAGGATGTCTGCTGCTGCGTATGGGGCTCGCATGGCTCCTTTGAGAGAAAGACACGCGTGCACGTGTGTGAAGGGGGCTTTGGGAAAAGGAGAGGAACAGGAAGAGAGAGCATCCCACCGAGCATTCACTGTGCGCCGGACCCTGGGCGGGCGCTGTGGGCGGCTGCAGGCAGCCCCGTTCACCGAGCTCGGGGTCAAGAGGACGGCCTACAGCAGGGAGCGGCAGAGTGCGGCACACGAAGCCCCTAGAAGCCGGCACAGCAGCCGCTCCGTCCCAGACGTTCCCCACAGGACGCAGACCGGTCGGCGCAGCCAAGGGGACAGCGGCCCGTCCTGCTGGACAGATGAGCTCTTTCAGCTGGAACCAGCGGCTGGCGAGCGGGGTCGGGGCACAGAGCCCGCGGCCCAGGCCCCCGTCGGCAGGGGTCCCGCTGGTGCCCAGCGAACGCCAACACGGGCGCCATTAGCAATGTTTTACCAAGAAAACACCCCTCTGACCGCAGTTCCTACGGCGGTCAACAAAAAAACTCGGAGCCGGCTCCTGTGGGAGAGCCCAGGAAGGCAAACGCTCTCCGTCCCGAGCACTTCCCGCTGGGGTCGGGGGGCGGGGGCAGGACGGGCACCCAGGAGGAAGAGTCGGACAAAGCCCAAGCGAGCAGCGTGCACCCAGCAGGTCCCCGGGGCTGGCCGTGGCCGAGGACCGAGTCCACCGTGCGTCAGGCCCGCGTGTGGCGGAGAGCAGCGGGAGGGCGGTGGCCCCCAGCACCGCAGTCGGCTGCACCCACGCGGCTGCGTCAGAGGCACCGCCATCAAAGCCCGCAGGAGCCGAGCCCAGAGGGGCCCCGGCCTGGCCTCGTCCCGGCAGGCGCCCAGGGCCAGCCCAGCCTCCCCAAGCTCCAGGGCCCCCGCGGCCGCCTCGTGCCTCTCCCACAGGGGACCACACACACCGGGGCTCAGGGCAGAAGTCGGGCTCCTGGCCATCCCAAGAGGCCTGAGCCCGACTTTGTCCCCGCAGCCCCGTCCTGTGATGCTCGTGGCGCACCGGGCTCGTGCAGGAAGGGGTCTCCTGTTCCCGGGGCAGCGAGGGATTGCGGAAGGGGGACATTTACTCCGCAGCCCTGTTAGCTTAGGGATTGGTAGGTTTTCAAGCCCATCGCTGGATTAAATGAAAGGAAATACGAGAACAGAGGAGAGTTAATTTCTTGGGAAAAACTGCTTCAGCCCCGCGCCCGGGACGTCCCAGGACATTTCACATCAGGTATTTTGTCTCGCTGGACTCGCTGCACACAGGCTCGTGAGCCTCGAAGGAGAGAAGAAAGCCTGTCACTCTGCCTCCCCTCAACGTGGGCCTGAGAGCCCTGATCCGCCGGGCGCCCGACGGCGAGAGCCCCGCGTGCTCTCGGCAGCCTTCGCGCTGGGCCTCGGTGAGAGACATGCATGCTCAGTGCCTTTTTCTCTCCTTTTTTTTAAAAAGATCTATTTATTTGAGAGAGAGAGAGAGCAGGAGCAAGGGAAGCCGCAGAGGGAGAAGCAGGATCCCCGCTGAGCAGGGACCCCGACGCGGGGCTCAATCCCAGGACCCCGGGGTCACGACCTGAGCTGAAGGCAGACGCTTCGCCAGCAGAGCCCCCCAGGCACAGGGCCACCCGAGTTTTTCAGCTGGTATTCCGGATCGCAGCTGAAAACGTCCCGGCTGGTCTGCTCCTAAGTGTGTTCCTGGTTCCTTGTCCCCTCCCTCCCTCGCCCTCTCCCTCCTCCCTCCCTCCCTCCCTCCCTCCTCGCCCGCCTCCACCCCCTTCTCTTCCTCCTCCTTCCCCGGGCCCCGCGGCTGGACAGAGGCACTGACACCGGGTTCTCATCGTGAAGAGAGCAGCGGCCCGAGCCAGCACTTCCGTCGAAGCAGACGACGGGCATCTCTCACCTGGAAGATGAGCGAGGCTGAAGGACAGCCAACGGCCCCAAAGTGGCGACACTCCCTTGGGTCGAGGGAACGTCCTAGACGCCCAGACGCCTGCGATGAGCAGCCCGTCGGGACTGCACAGGGCTGGACGAAGCAGTCGTGTCTGGAAGTGTGTGGCCTGGCTCCGGGGACCCCTGCGCGACCAGTGTCCGCGCCCAACATCACACCGCCAGCGTGGACGGCGGCTTCGTGGCCGAGGGAGGCCAGCGCTGACAGCTTGTGCGCTAAGCGGCAGGTCAGGTGTGTGCGTTCTGAGCGTGTGCGGAAGACAGGTTTCCTTGCCTGTCCCCAGAGTGGCTGGACGCAGAGCGTGTGACCACGGGAGGCCCGCCGTAGCGCGCGGACGCGGCGTTCAGGGAGGCCAAGGGCGGGCTGGGGGTCTCGGCTGCAGAAGGTGTCACCGACACTTGTTTTTCCCTTGTGGACCTATTTCTGACCACGTTAGAGCTGATTGACATCATGAGCTCATAAAGAGGAAAACGCAAGCATTACTAAACCTCGTTAATGGACTTCTTATTATTTTAAAATGTGTGTCAACCTCCTCATGGCCAGACTTCAGAATATCTCTGTTCAACCTGTAAAAATAAGTCTAGCACAGAAATGAGCTGCACGGTCAGGCCCCCGAGGGGTGCGGAGCCCACGGAGAAGAGCGGTCTGCCTCTCGTTCCCGCATCTCTAACGCCCATGCGATGGTTCCTGTGCTAAGAAAACGAAAAACAAAAAAGCTTTTCTGGATGTTAAGCAGGTCCCGGGAGAACTTCTTCCAGGCATGCCTTTGACAGGATTTTCTTTATCTCCTTTTACAGAAATGTTCAAGGGGTCTCTTCTAAACACATGTATTGTTTTCAACGAGTATCCGCTATAATCAGTCACAGTCCTGACTGCCGCAGACGGTGGAAATGGCGCCCAGACCAGCCTCTGGTCTCCTCGGAGATGCCGGTCTGGTGGCAGAAAGACGTGAGCACAGGATAAGGATGATGCAAGGTAGAAAGGGACACATCACAAGAGATCTAAGTATGGGAAGCAGTTTTGTGCCTGGTGGAGAACACGACCTGGCGTCCTGTGATTTTGGATGGGTCAGCTTTCCTTTAATCAGGTCTCCATGGGGCTTTCAAAGAGTTTGGTTTGCTGAATAGTTAGTTTTCGAGACACTTTGGATGAAGAGACACTGTGGTTTCTTTCCATCTGCTTTAATTATGCTCATCTGCGCCCCCGGAGCTGCGGGCACGCGCATCCCCCAGGAGGCCACTGGCAGCGGGCGTGCAGAGCCTCGAGCACGGGTCTGAGCTGCCCGGGGCCACCGGACGCAGACCCTGTAACTGTGGTTTCTCTTCCTTACGATTTTGTTGACAACACTTTCTTCCCTCCAGCTTACCGTATTGTAAGAACATAGCGAATTATGTATATATATGCATAACACGTAACCTGGGCACTAACCTGCTGCTTGCATCACCGGTGGGCTTCCGGTCAGCTGTAGGCTCGTCACGAGTTAAGCGTGGATTTTCGGCTGCGTGGGGGTCAGCGCCCCTCACCCCCACGTCGTTCAGGGGTCAGCCGTGTTGGTTTCCTGGGGCTGCCCTAACAAATGACCACAAACTGGGGGCTTCTCTGAGAGTTCTGGAGGCCAGAGGCCTGGAATCGAGGTGTCGGAGGGGCTTCCTCCTTTCAGCGTCTGGGGGCCCCACGCAGTCCTGTGCCTGCGGCCGTGTCACTCGCGCTCGGCCTCCTTCGTCCCCAGGCTTCCCGCCGGTGCCTGTCTTCACACGGGGTTTCCCTCTTCCTAGAAGGCCCGCCCTAATTCAGTACGACCCGCTCGGTAACTCCGTGACATCAGCAGAGACCCTGTTTCCAATCAAGGTCGCACTCGCAGGTCCCAGCGGTGAGGACTTGAGCCTCTCTTCGGGGGACAGAACTCGACCCCTAACGAAGAGCAATCTGGCTTTTCCTATCAGCGGTCCTAGACGGACTCAGCCGGGGCACACAGCGCCCAAGTGTGTACTTCCTGTCACCAGAGCCACCGCCGAACCACGGGACGTCCCGTTCCTCATCTGCGTGCTGCCGAAGACCGGGCACGGGTCCCCGGCGGCAGTGACGGCGGCGGCAGCATCTCTGCCGGTCATCGGGGGGACGCAGTCTGGGACGGGCTCTCAGGGGCACTCCCACAGGACACTGGGACCGCTCACAGCCCTGCAGCGCACCATCGCCAGAGGAGAGGCGGGCGGGGACCAGATACGCCAGAGGCTGCCGTCGGTCGCCGCCGCCCCGCACAGCGCAGAGGCGTCCCGGCCTTCGGGGTGGCCTCCTGAGCGGCGGCGCCAGAGCATCGGAGAAGAGGCTCTCCAGCGAGTGGGACACGGTCTCCTCCGAGCTCCGCCCGGTTTGTACTCAGGACCCAGCCCGGGAGGCTCGTGTCCCATCCGTGTTGGTGGCCTCCTCTGGATCCGGGGACGGACCAGCTGCTTCCCATTTGGGAAAAGTCACCCACATGACACCAGACGAAGGGAGCTGTGGGCAGGGCGTCAGACCCCCGGGGACGCACCGCAGGGCGCTGTGCCCGCCCTGCTTTCAGCAGGGACTTCAGTCACCTCGGAGTCTCCCGACGTGCTGGGCGCCTGGCGAAGGTGCCCGGTAAACCGGAAGGTCACCAGGAGTGTTGCGTTCTCTGATACTGAACCGGAAAGTGCTAGAAATCACCATTTCCGCATTCGCTCATTTAGCTCACTCACTCAGTAACGGAGAGCCTCTGGGTCGATCGCGGCTTCCCGGAAGAGAGATTAGGGTTCCCCAGGGACCAGCGGCACAGACATCCGTTCCCCGAGCTGGGTACTGCCCGAGGGCCGGGGGCAGCCGAGAACCCGGTCCCTGTTTCTGGTCCCTCCGGCGTCCCGGAGCCCACCGGAGCCCGCTGGAACCCAGAAGGTCAGTGGCTGGCGCGTGGCTGCCAGTGGGAAGCGAGGCGAGAGCAGGGCCATCCGCCCGCGCACCGACTCCGAGCCCGGCCGCCCATTTGCGTGATTTACTCAATTCCCCTCTCTGCTCTTAGGCACGGTGACCTAGAAAGAAATATGATCCCCAAGAGTGCCTTTGGGATTGTTTGTTCAAATTAAGTTTCATTTGGATTTCATCCTAACCAAGTCTTCAGAGAGCCATCGGGCTCCTGAATGGAGACGCCGGGCGCACGGGCCAATGAGCGGGGCTGCCCGGCCGCGAGGACCTCCCTTTAAATGAGGGGCTTCGTAATGTCACACTTGGGTGGTACGAGCAGAGTGTTCGATGATTAGTTTATGGTCTAGATCATTGTATTTTTATTACACTCATAAAATCTGTGTTTCTCCTCATTTTCGTAATGGCTTCAGTGAGCTTCTCCACCTTCTAAAGACACATTAAACGGTTATGTGCAGGAAGGGCCGATTTAGCGGGGCAGGCTGCAGAGCCTGAAAGCTGCGAGTGAAACGCAGGCTTGGAATTCTCACCCCATGGCCGGCTTTGCGCTGAGGAAAACGAAGGCATAGAGGTTCAGGCGTAATTCATATTTATTTGTGGGCTTTTTCATAAACACCAGCAGCTTCCACGAAATTCCAGGATTAATGAGACACAGTGCCGTGCGGCAAAGGCATCGACCATTCCCATCACACGGGAATATAAATCAATATTCAAGGAGGAAAATATCGTGGACACATCCCTTTTTAAAATATAACTTAAAGGGGGTTATTTAGTAACACAAACTAGGAAGGAGACGCGTTTTATATCTGAGCTATGCGCGTTTTTTTTTTTAATGACAAGATCCTAATTGGATTGTTCTGTCTGTATTTAAAAGAAGTAGAAGCTCTCTTAGATACTAAATTTACACCTAAATGCAGTTGCTTATAAATATTTCTGTGACGTCACCGTAACCCACCGCGGGCAAAGCAGACTCCTCCTCACTCTGTAATTTAGTATGCTAATACGCATCCGTGGTGCTAATGGTTTCGGTGATTATGCTGCAGTATCGAGACACGGGCCCATGGCCACCAGGTTGGGAGCCGCGTTGGCGAGGAAGTCCATTGGGGAGCCGGGGCGTCCGCCCTCCTCCACGTTCGGGTGTGTGTCCCTCCCTTTGCTGCGTCTCAGAGACGCTCCGTACCATGGCTACTGCAAACCGTTCACTCGGGTTTGTTTCCGTGGCCCTATTCCGTGGAGGTAAATGAAACCCCAGCCACGGCTCTCTGCAAGCAGAGCCTGCTTCTCATAGGACGGCAGCTTCACAAAGCAAAACAATTTTCTAGTCATGCAGACTGGTGGCAATGCCCGAGAAACAGTCGTGCCCACCAGTTTCTGTCCACGCCGCGTGGAGGAAAGTGGTGCTGCTGGGGACAGCGTCAGAGGCCACGCTGCCTGTCTGTGCCGCGTGGTAAAAATCTCCCTCCACAGGCCCAAAGCTGGGAAGCCAGACGGCTGGACGTGAGTCTCGAGAGGTTCTAAAATGCGTGAACGAGTCACTGGTGGTGTTTCTCCTATTTCGTGGTGCGTGGGGCGTATTCAGAGCCGGAAAGCCAGCCACAGAGGAGGCGTGGCCAAGGAGAGGGCGATGCTTGCGTGCGAGCCCCCACGGCCTGGGTCGCGGAGCGTGGGGATCGCACGCAGCGTGCGCGGGACCGGGCAGTCACGCGGTGGCCGCGGCCTCTCTCTGTCTGCAGATGGTGTGGGAGAGCGGCTGTGTGGTCATCGTCATGCTGACGCCCCTCTCGGAGAACGGCGTCCGGCAGTGCTACCATTACTGGCCCGACGAAGGCTCCAACCTCTACCACGTCTACGAGGTACGCCCACAGAGGACAGGGGCGTCCCCGCTGGGGGCAGGGCCCCTCCCCGGGAAGGCGGGCAGGCAGGCCAGCCGGACCCCCAGACCCTCCAGACAGCCGTGCTGTGGCACCCCAGACTCTGGCATAAATCGCGGGGTCTCCATTTCTAAAGCTTTAGAGTTCCAAATTCAGACAGAAGGAACCAAAAAACATTTACGTCCCAGGGAGGCCCGTGGAGCCAGGCCCCGAGGAATAGACCCTTTCCTGGGCCCGTTGTGGGAAGAGCCGTGCCTGCACGTGGCCTCCTGCGGCGTCCAGGGCTGTGGGTGCGTAGACTCGAGCTTCCTTGCGGGGCACCTGCCGGCAACCCTCTCCCCTTGCCAGACCCTCTGCCCACACCGACACTGAACTGGCCGACTTGGGCAGCTGGGCACGTACCAGCGTGTGCCCGATGTTCGGCATTAAACATCAGTCAGAATGCAGGGTCCCGTGGGGGAGGCGTGGAGACGAGCCCTAGCCCAGAGTCATGGCTTTTAGGCCGCTGAGCATGGCCTTGACCCCGAGAAGCACCAAGTCACGCTGTCTGGATGAACCCCTTGGTTTCCTCTCCACCTCGAGGTCATAACCACCTGCAGTGAAATTTAAGTTACTGGTGTTTTTGTTCCAAAGTGTAGTTTTTCTTGAAGGTTTAGATGGCTTAGAAATACAACAGATGAAAGCTGGAATCGTTTGGATTGTAACACAGTTTTCTAATAATTTGACTAATGCACCGAGGTGGTATTAAAAACCCACAGTTCTCGTTCGCATGAACCCTGTTAAAACGGAGACGTTGGGAGGGCCGTCAAGCCTGCCACCAACCCGCGCGGTCCCCGTCGTGTTCGCCGTTCGTGGCTCCGGGTGACTCGAGGCTCAGATGACGCTTTACGTTCGCGACACCCCCCTGTCCTCCTGTGCAGGTAAACCTAGTGTCCGAGCACATCTGGTGCGAGGATTTCCTCGTGAGGAGCTTCTACCTGAAGAACCTTCAAACCAACGAGACGCGCACCGTGACGCAGTTCCACTTCCTGAGCTGGTATGACCAGGGAGTGCCTTCCTCCGCGAGGTCCCTCCTGGATTTCCGCAGGTATGACAAACAGCACTCTAAGCAGGGTGACGCGGTTAGAGCGGGGGCGTCAGAGACGAGGGAGCGCGGTCTGATACCAGGTTTCTGTGTCCGAGAGGCCATTTGCTGTAAGACTCGCCATCCGTCTTGTATTTATAGATTATAAATACACAGTTGATCCTCGAACAAACACGGGGTTGGGCACCAACCCCACACACAGTCAAAAATACACGTTTAACTTTTGACTCCCCGAAACTTAACTACAAATAAGCTCCTGTTGACTGCAAGCCTGACCAGTAACCTAAGAAGTCGGTTAACACAAAGTTGGTACGTTCTGTGTATTATGTGCTGCAGTCCTACAAATTGGTACGCTGGAGGGAAGAAAACGTTATGAAGAAAATCACCAGGAAGAGAAAATACATTTTCAGTGCCGTCCTGTATTTATCGAAAAGAATTCAGGTGTAAGCCGACCAGGCGCAGCTCAGAGCCAAGCTCAACTGTGTCCGCAGGAATAAAGGAGGGGAGCGGAAGGGGGTTGTGTGGACGGTACACAGTACCTGCAAGGTGTTTCCTGGTTTTAGAGGAGTTAAAAGGGGGACACAGATACCTTAGAATTGTGGAAATGTGGTCACTGTTTCTGATAAGATTCTCCAAGTGGTGGAGTCCCGAAGTTCCTGCTTCACAGGCGATCGATGAGGAGAGGGCAGGTTTTTAGTTTGGATACTCGCTGGTTGGACAGGATAACGAGATGTAACAAGCGTGGGCCCGGATTGCAGCCTGGGTGACCCGAGCCCTCGGGGCAGAGCCTCGATGGAGTCCGCGCTCGGCTGTGTGTTCTCGGGCGGTCGGCGAGCATCCAGTCTTTGTTCACGCTCCGGTCGGCCGGTCGCCCAGGGGGCTGTCCGGCTTTGGAGGGTGTTTATTGAACTGTTGAGATGAAGGCCGGACCCCATCTTTCGGGAAGATATTGACAAGGCAAAAAAGGGGGGAATTCCAGACGGAAGCTTGGCTCGTGCGTGGGGTTCGGTGGTGACGGGGGTCGGCCCTGGCTGAGGCCTGTGGTGGTCAAGAATGAGCAGCCACCCCCCGAGGCATGAGCGGCGCGGTAACCGAGCGCGCCGCTCTGTGGAGCCCCCTTACGGTTAACCCGTCGGAAACCTGCCTGATCGCAAAAGCAGACATATCCGGAAGAACGAACTAGGAAGTAAAATGCACCTTACTCCAGCGTGTTCCCCCTCCCGGAGGGATTCGCGTCCGAACCGTTACCAGCCTTGAGTCCATGGCTGTGTCACGCGAGACAGCGGGGTTTCAGGCTGATCTCTGCACTTCTCGAATGTGTGTCTTAGACATTCTCAAGGTTATTGTGATACTCTTTCTTTTGCCTTTTAGTCTACTTTGAAAAGCGAAACAAAATTTTTATTTGAATAGTTGTTTGGACCAAATAGCGTGTGCAAGAGCTCCCGGAGAGACAGGCACGTGGCGTCCCAGCCGTGGCGCACGTTTGGTGACCTTGCCCGGAGAGGCCGCGCGTGCGCACTGCTCCGAGTCCTGACCGCACCAAAGCACTGACTACACACGGTCCCCTCTCAGTCCCTCCCCGCGTTCTGGCTATCAGATACCTTTCCTTAACGCACATTTATTCCTAAAGACAGGCTATCTAAAAATCTGACCGAGGGCGCATTTCCTGAGACAGAGTCTTGGGGAAACGATTGTGACAGGCACCACGGATGTGGCTACAAAGAGAGATCAGCTTAGTCTTTCCGCCCATCCAGAGTGTCTGTGCATATATGCATATGGGCGGACGTGGAAACCCATATCCATACATGGGGCGGGAGAATACACAACCAACCCCGTGTGTGCACAGCCCATCCCGAGAAACATGGACTCCCCAGGTTCTCTCTCCCCAGAGGCTTAGGAGATAAGGCTCGGGAAGGCTTTTGTTCCGTTGAAATTTGCAAGTCTATTAGAATCCAAAGCTTTGCGGACCTGCCGGCCTCGGCCCCGCCCCGTGTTCCACACCAGCCTGCCTGTCGTGGGCGCCTGGACGGCGGGTGCGAGCCCTCACATTCTCGGGAGCTTCGCGCTCGGGCAAGGATTGCCGCTTTGGGGTTTTCTGGATAGAAGAGCCTCCCAAAACTCAGCAGTCGGAAAGGCGCATCGGCTTCCGAAGACACTGGTCACCTTATGCGCAGGTCCCCCCGACATGCCCCCGCGCCCCCGCGCCCCCGCGCCCCGCCTTCCCCCACTCTGGCCAGGGTGCGTCAGGCACTGAGACGTGTAATTACTTGCTTCTGGAGCCCAGAGGGAGCACATTTCCACTTTAAAGAGGAGCTGCTAAAGCCAAGAGATAATTAGCATCACATGTGAGGGCTTTGCTTTTAAAAATTCTCTCTGTCTCTCTCTCTGTCTGTGTCTCTGAGCCTCTCCCTTCTCGCTGTGTGCAGCGGCGTTCACAACGCTGACCCCTGTAGAAATGGACAGACCCTTACTTTGCCAGCTCGTGAGCGGTGGCCAGTGTCATTTTTGTGATGTTGCAGCTAGTAATATGAGCCCAGTTGCATAGTCACAAAAGTGATCATTGGAGGCTGTGACTCTGCTGCAGGGCAGTGTGGGAAGCCCCTTTTCTGAGCCTCTAACGACCTCTGACCTTGGCTTGCTGTTGGTTGCGTGATGGTTCCTTCTCACTCAGTGACCCACGGGTTGGTTTGTATTACTAATCGTTCTTTCTCAGTGAATTCCTCCTGCTGAAATATATATAATAGCCATTTTCCTGAATGTTTGCAACCTTTCGCTGACTGCTGATTTGTTCTAATCGAGTCACACGAGACAGCTGTGTATCGCTTATCTTCATGAACGCCCTGTGTCTCTATCTTGGGTCGACCAGGTGAACCCTTTTGTTGACTATGTGATGCTGTTACTTTTCTATCTGTGATGTTTTACGTTGTAACAACGCCAGCTCCTGATTCTTTGGGAATAAATTCTCCACCGGGCAGCACACTGGGGTCACAGTGGGCTCGCGCTGTTTGTAAATAGGTTCGGCCTGGGGCGGGCCCGCCAGGAGCTTCCAACCGCGGGGAGCCCTCCCTGGGCCCAGCCAAGGCGGCCGGCCACAGCGCGCGGGAGGAAGCAGTGCTCCCTTCGGCCGCGGGAGAGCAGGGACCGCGGAAGCACCCGCTAGAGCAGTTAGCCCTCTCCAAGGGCACTTATCCTTCAGACACTTTGCCAGAAATGGGGCCGGCCAGCTGTAAACGGGACGCTCCTATTCTCCTGGCCCCTTCCGGTGAAGGTTTTCTGAAACCGGTCCAGTCTACACAAGGGGATTTTTTTTTTTTTTAATGTACTACTTCTGTGCTCGGCCCCATCGGAAAAATGCCCCAGACGTGGGGACTGAGCAATGCGCGAGCAGGCGAGCCTTGGGCACAGTTGGTACAAGCACAGCCCAGACCACCAAGTAGGAAGCGACCGCAGACCGCGGAGGGTCACATCTAAAACATTCAGCGACCAAGAGATGTCTAGTAAAATGTTAACAGAAAGTAAAAGGCCTATAGGAATAAAGCCTCCCCAAATCCATTCTGACCCTGAGCTTGCTTGATTTGCACACGCACGCAGCGTGCATACACACGCAGGCACAAGCCGGACAAGCGCACAAGCGCACAGCCTGGGTGGGGCCGGCGGGCCTCACGTTGCTCACGTCTGAGGTTTGTCCTGCGGGTCTGGCATCTGTTTGGTCAGACCCAAAGCTCAGGTTGCCTTTACATCCTGAGTCAAGAACGGGAGTTTTAAGATTTTTTTTTTTCTTAATTTTTAAGTAATTTATACACCCAACCTGGGGCTCGAACTCACGACCCCGAGTTCAAGAGTCGTGCACTCCACCAACTGAGCCGGCCAGGCGACCCAAAGAATGGGAGGCTTTAGAAGGAGAAATTAGTAGATTTATTTTCCAATCCATTTTATTCTCAAACGTCCGAGAACCTTTCAGGCACCCTGGCCCACCGTTGATTTTCATGAGTTCACTCGTACCTCCCTCACCTTCCCGCTAAACCCTCACACTGCGGGGGACCTCAGAAGTAAGAGAAAGCTCCAGCAGAGAGAGCGGCGAGGCCGCAGGGACCCGGAGTGCCTGTGCCACCCGTTTCTGGGTCTTCTCATTTTTAAGACGTTTTGGGTGGTCTGCGAGTTCCACACGGTGCGGAAGGCAGCCACCAATCACGGGCTCTCCCGGGGGGCTCGGGTGTGGCCCGTTTTCGGGGTGCACCGTGCCCGGGCCCCCCCGTGTTGTTTGGGGGCCGTGTGGACCTCACTCTGGTCAGCCCGTACAGGAACTAGGAGCAGCCAGCTCTGCTCTGGGGGCAGACATGGAGATACCTGCCGGGCGCCGGGGCCAGCCGCCAGCTCCCTTCTGCCCCCTCCCCCGATCTCCCGACCCTCGGCTCTGGGGTTTCGAGGCAAGGCCACCAATTGACAGAATACGAGCTTCCAGCTGCCCTGTGCTGGGCAGGCGAGCCTTCGCAAAGAAATGTGACATTTTCCCACTTCTGGTGCAAGGAAATGTTTTTTTTTTCAGCACTGTCACTCGTTTTAAATTTTGCTTCATGTCATACACTGTCGAAATTCGTAGGGGGCATTTTAGAACACAGCCCCTCACACATTCTTCCACCGACTTTTCTCTATGCAGAAATATTTTATTGAGAACCCCGATGTACTTTGTAAACATGTTTAGTTTCATGTTTCACTGACTTCCAACAAATTTTGAGCTGATACAGTGGATTTGAAATCAGTGCTTTGTTTCGATTTAGGGCTTGGTGAACTCAAACTTTTTTTTTTTTTAAGATTTTATTTATTTATTTGACAGAGAGAGAGACCTCAAGTAGGCAGAGAGGCAGGCAGAGGAGAGGGGGAAGCAGGCTCCCCGCCGAGCAGAGAGCCCGATGTGGGGCTCGATCCCAGGACCCTGAGATCATGACCTGAGCCGAAGGCAGAGGCTTTAACCCCCTGAGCCACCCAGGCGCCCAGAACTCAAACACTTGAGCGAGGAATCTAGATGCTCGCGTCACCACCACCAAGCAGCCCAGGTGACTGGGGCCTTAGACAGGGCAGTGGCTGGTGAGGAGGCCGCCGGTTCTTGCCGGGAAAGGGGGGTCTGAAAACGTCAGAACTGGTTTTAAAGCTCTGTTTAATCCCTTGATATTGAAAAGAAAAATAAATCTTTGAAAACGTGTGTGTAATTTTGCTTCTCTCTGTCCAAGCAGGCTGCTATTGCAAAATGATGTCACAGATACGGTCTGTTTGTTCGGGCTTAGGAGTTAGTCTGCGAAACCGAAGACAAGAGTCGTAGTGCATGACCATGATTTCTGTCTCTTTTTATTTCAGAAAAGTAAACAAGTGCTACAGGGGCCGCTCTTGTCCAATAGTAGTCCACTGCAGGCAAGTACAGCTTTCCGTGGACTAACCCGTGCTCGCTACCTGGAGAAGAAAGCCACAGTTAAATGCACACGTCGAACTTTCTCGTTGCCTCATAAATGCACCTAACTGGCGCTTCTGAAGGAAACCCAAGCTACCGACGGAAGGTTCTAGGCTGCGCAGCTGCGTGGGCGTGCGCTGCTGGGCTGTATGACCGGCCTGGGCCGCCGCCGCTGCACACGCGCACATCCCCACACCCTGTGTGCTCTCAGGCCCGCGCGCTCCCCGCACACAAACACCGAGCAACGGTGTTTTCCATCCGTGACCTTGTCTCACTTAGCCGAGGTTTGGAACCGAGAGGCCGGGAGAGGCTCGGGGCCCGTTAGGAGCTGGGACAGAACCGGGAATTAGCGCAGGGATGGCCTCGCCCGGCTTAGGATGCGAGTCTGGCGGAGGAGTCAAATCCAGGGGGTCCTCAAGCACGTTGCACCCACACGGATAAGTGCAGGTCCCGCCAGACACTCAGTGTCACGGTGCCGTCTCCCCCGGGCTTCACGGCCACCTCGTTCGGGTCAAGAACCGTGCTCTGATTTGTACGAGTGTCTTCCAGAAGGTTCCTTCCCGCTGGGATAGAACGGAGCTCTCCAAGGCTCAGACACCTAGTCTGTCCGTGTGGCCAAGAAGTGCACGTGTGAGCGCGCGTGTGTGTGTGTGTGTCAGGTGTGTGTCTCTGTGCATCTGTCGGGTGTGCGCCTGTGAGTGTGTCTCTGTGAGGTGTGTGTGGATGAGTGTGCCTGTCATGTGTGTCTCTGTCTGTGTGTGTGCCAGCGCGTGTGGTGTGTGTCCGTGTGCGTCCGTGTGCGTCCACGTGGTCCGTGACGAGGACCCGAGCCGGCCGCGGTCTGGGGCCCTCGGAGAGCAGCGGGAGGAGGCTAGAGGCACAGGTGCCCCGCGGGCCGCAGCGGTGGCCGGTGCGTGCAGGTGTCCGAGCAGCCGTGGGAGGGAGGGAGCCCCGTCCGCGCCGGGACAGCTAGGGCTCACCTGTGGCGCCGCGGGGACGGGGTGGTGAGCAAGCTCCCACACGCGCAGACCCTGCGGGTCCCCACGGCTTTTCCAGCCACCGGTCCGAGGGTCTGGGAAAGCCAGAGCCCGTGAGCCTTTCCCACCCAGGCCACCGAGGCCGCGCCAGGTCTCCCGGGACCGCGGCCGGTGCTCCGGCCACAGCAGAGCGTCTGGTCGCGTAATTCCCGGTCCTGAAGTGGGCACAGCTGTGCTAGGAGTGCACACGCGACAGTCCCCATCTAGCAGCCGCTCCCGGGGGGACTCGCGGCCTCTCGCGCGCCTCACAAAGCAGCCGCCCTCCCCAGAAGGGGGCCTCCCTGCCCTCCGCAGGCTGCTGCCCTCCCCCGGGGACCCCGCAGTCACCGCTGGGGTGACCTCGCTCACCACCAATGCAAACGCCCTCAAGGCGGACACAGCCAGACTCGTCTGCTGTTTATTCTGACAAAATTGACCGCATCTTTGGCCAAAGAGGGAGGGGAAGGGAGACAGGAGCAAATCTACACAGGCACATAGCTAATCCGCTCTGCCGTGATGCTGAGGCTCTCCGCTCGCCTTCCTCCTCTTCCTCCTCCTCTTCCTCCTCCTCCCTCTCCCCTCCTCCCTGTCCTCTTCCCCTTCCCCCTCCTTCCCTTCCTCCTCTTCACCTTCCTCTTCTTTCCCCTCCTCGCTCTCCTTCCTCCTCTTCCTCCTCCTCCTCCTTTTCTTCCTCTTCCTCTCCCTCTGGCCCCTTTCCCTTTCCTCCTCCACCCCCACCCCTCCTCCCCTCTCCCTCCTCCTCCTTCCTCCTCCCATTCTCTCCCTCCTCCCCTTCCCGTCCATCTTCCCCTCCTCTTGATCCTTCTCCCCTTCCTTCTCCCCTCTCCCATCCCGTGAGTCTTCCTCACCCCACTTTCTTCCTCTTTCTCTCAGATTCAAGCCTTCCTCTCCCCTGTGAGCCCCACTTAAACACGGAGGGAAATACGCTGTCGCTGGCTTTGGTGGGCGTGGGGTTCCCGTGGCGGGCAGTGTTCTCACGTCTCCCCTTCCGTTGGCAGCGACGGCGCGGGCAGGAGCGGCACCTACGTCCTGATCGACATGGTTCTCAACAAGATGGCCAAAGGTGAGGCGGGGAGCGTGGCTGCTTTGTGGCGGCTGAGCTGGGACCGCGTTGCCGTGGCAACCTGGGGGGACTCCTCTCCCGGGCCTCCGTCCCTTCCCTGAGTCCCGTGAAAGCCGTGAAAGCCGTCTGCAGCAAGCAGGGTGTTTCCGAGGCTCGTGCTCGGTTGCCAGGGCGGCGCTGGGGGGGTAAGCAGCCGCCGCCTGGGTCCCGGGCAGCCTCCCCACGGAGGCCGAGACCGCCGTGGGCTCAGCCGCCGGAGCGGCCCCGAGTGTCCTTCGTGCGCTCTGTGCGGGCCTCCCTGTTGCCACGGCTGGGTGAGCAGTGTGCGGTGGCCTTCTCCCTGCAAGCCCTCACACCCTCGTCCGACACACTTCACCCCTGCAGCCCCTGCGCGGCTGGATCTTCTCCCCGCACACACAGCACGCAGGGCTTTGCCCCGGAGCACCCAACCCCGGGAGGAGGGGACGCAGGCCCGGCAGCAGGGGCGGCCCCCCCCCCCGGGGGCCAGAGCTTAGCCCCCCGCCCCCGGGCCCCCCCGGAGGTGTGGACGCTGAGCTGCTCGGGTCACTCGGACATGCTCTCCGGACCAAAGCCGGGGGGTGGGGGGGGGCGGGCGGGCAGGGGCAGCGTATCTTCAGAGACCAGGATGCACATCAGACCCGCCTCTTGGAGAGTCCCCTCGCGTTACCATGGCAACTGGGGAATCCGGCCCCGTTTCCTAAGCCTCTCTGAGGAGGCACCACTTTCCTTGTGCCTGTCCCCATCCTGCGGGACCTGGCAGGAGAAGGAGGGCCCTCGAGGTGGGGACCCCTGCCGTCTCTCTCACCCGAGAACAGAACACTCAGTCTACACACACACACACACACACAGACACACACACGCCTGCGCGTTCTCGCCGACAGGCCCTCGCCTTCCAGAACACCCGTCCTTCATCGTCTGCCCGGAAGCAGGAGCAGGTGCTGATTATAGAGATGATTTTTGGTGCATTTTCACACAGATGCTGGCAAGCCCAAACTAAGCATTTTCCTTACCCCGCTTTCTTCTGGTGACAAAGGAGGAGAAGAATGGACCGCACCTCCAGACCAAGGATGTGGGTGCGTGGCCCATTTTACACATAAGGACCAGCATGCCTGAATGATGGATGCGGCATGACCGGCGACCGGAGGGCCAGCCGCAAACCCGGGCTGGGCGCCCCATGCCTCCCGGGCCGGCCGCCGCGGAGGGCAAGAGATGGGCTTTGCACCAGCAAACCTTATTTTAAGCGCCCTAAATGAGCCGAGTGCTGGCGATGTGCAAACAAAGGAACCGAAGCAAAAACAAATGATCTGATACTGTTATTAGTGACATATTTTGGTTTTTTGCTCCTAACACAATCCTAACTTACTTAGTTAAAATTTCCTGACCATTTCTGGCACCGTGTCTTAAAAAGTACATCTTTTCATTTGCGAATATGCAATTATAGGGAGCTCAGAGCTCTCAGGAGCATTGATCTTTCTTCCCTTACACCTGCCCTCCTTCTCTGCCTGGTGCACACGTAATATTTCCCTTCGGTTAGACCAGAATTCCTCCTGAAGGCTGCAGACGGTCGTCAGTGTTTGAGATGACGCCCGTGTTGGAGAAGCAAGGCGACACGGTAAAGCACGGGGCCCATTTGCGTCAGACTGGAGCCTGGCTCACCCACAGGCAGCGGACGGATGCCCCCGCTTTCTCAGTGCCATGGGGGTCACGTGGGTGTCCTGGATTTTCAGAGGCGCAGGCCGGCTTCACCAGGAGCAGCCGCTGAAGAATGTCCCAGCCCGCGGAGCCGGGGGCGGGGCTGACTTCATTGTCCGCGCGCCGGCCTGCCCCCCCCCGAGGGCCTCTGCTGTTGCGTGGACCCGCGGCTCCCCCTTCCAGTGTGGCCCCCCTTTAACAGTAGAGCCCAGCCGTGTGGAACCGGCCAAGGAGGGCCGTCTCCAGGCCGCGTCTGTGATGGGTCACCGCCGTTCTGCTCCGGACCTGCTCCCTTCTGCCCGGGGGTGTGGGGGGCGTGCGGTGTGGAATCCTCTGACCCGGGGCCCGGGCCTGGGTCTCAGGAGAGATCAAAGGGCAGAGCGGCCCCTCGCCAGCCGAGGTGGGTCTTTCCCAGGCCGCCGCACTGCGCGGCTGCCTGGGGTTTTGTTCTGGGCTCGCGGCTCGTGGGGCGGTGCGGCCTGGGCCACCTTTGTCTGGCCTGAGAAGCTGGAGGCCGCGCCGCAGACCCCGTTCATCAGACGATCAAAGGCCCCAAAAGCCTGGACACGAAACCTTTCTTCCCATTTCCTTTTCTTAGAAGCAACGAATCGCATGAGGACCAAAGAATGCCTTTCCGAGGCTCTCCCCGTGGCCGCCAGAGCCTCGAGGCCTGCGCGGGATGCCCACAGCCTTGCGCACTGGCCGCCAGCCGCGCCCTCGGGGCCCTCCTCCCTCCCTCGGCGCTCGGGATTAAGGCCCGCGTCCTAGTCAGGGGCCGCTGAGAACACGCAGGCAGAAGTCCCGCTCTTCCTCCGCCGTCTGGTTTATTAGCAACCAGACGACAGCGCAGCGCGAAATCAGAACTCTCTGCCCCGCGGTTAAACCCGTCTGCACGTTCCCTCCGTGGCCACGGGTGCGTGTCTCACTCGTCGTTAGTGGTTCCTCAGAACTCGTTTCCAGGAGCGCGCTCCTCTCACCGGAGAACGAGGCTCAAGTGTGGCCGGAACGCGTTTGCAGGCAACGTGTTTTCTTTCCCAAGTCGCGCCTTTTAAATTTGTGTCCGTGACCTCTCTTCGGCCAGGTTTGTGTTTTCTTCATGGCAACTTTTTAAAGGAAGTGGGCGCCAGGTGGAGGGGTGGAGGGTCACCCTGAGACGGCGGCTGCTAGCCGGCCAGGTCCCTCGCGGGGTCCGTCACTGACCCCCACCTGCCGCGCCCTGCTGGGTGGACACTCGGGGTGCACCCAGCCTGCAGCCCCTAGAGCAACAGGCGGCCGCGAACGTGGGCCTGCAAACACCTCTCTGAGCCTCGGCAGCCCCCCTTCTGGGTGCACACCCAGAGTGCAATGGTTGAACCGCATGCTCGTGCCAGGGTTGAGTTTCCCAGGATGCGCCATTTTACTCTCCCGCCAACAGCGTGTGAGGGTCTAATCCCACCATGTCTTTTCCAGCATTTTCAATCGCCTGTGGGTTTGGAAGTCGCCGCCCTAATGCATGTGAAGTCGTCTCATGGTTTCGATTTGCATTTTCCTAACGAGTGTGACGTTGAGCATCTTTGCATGTTTGTTGGCTCTTTGGTTATTTTCTTTGGAGAAATGCCTATTCAAGTCCTTTGCCCACTGTTTAATTGGGCTATTTGGTTTTTGTTGTTATTGAGTTATAGAGGTTCTTTATATATTCTGAATATTAACCCCTTATCAGATATGTGATTTGCAAATATTTCCTCCCACAGAATGGGGAAATTCTATGGGAGAAAATATTTTCATTCTCTCAGTGGTGTCCTTGGTGCATAAAAGAATTTCGTTTTTATTTTTTTATTTTTATAAAGTCCCATTTGTCTGCTTTTCCTCTTTGTGCCTGTGCGTTTGGTGTCCTATCCAGGAAATCTTTTGCCAAAGACAACGTCATGAAGATTTTTCCCACAGGAATCACTATATTATGCTCCTGAAACTAACATAACACTCTGTGTTAACTACACTAGAATTAAAATCTAAAACTCAATAAAATTAAAAAATAAAAATAAATAAAAGCAATAACCTATACATGCTTGTCAAAATGTTAGGAAACATATAAAGCAAAAAGGACAAGTTTTCTTACCTCTTTGCCTTCATCTGCAGATGTGATGATTCTTAACTCTTCAGTGGCCATCATCTCAGGCCTTTGTCTATGAACACACGCAACTTTTATTTATTTAGCTGATTACAACTATGTTTTCCCTAGAGCAATATACAATCAATACGGAAAATAGAAGAGTTTTTTTAAACCTATCCCCAACTTTGTTTCTTACGTACGTACATTTCATGTGATGTTGTACGAGGGCTCTGGGAATGGTAACGCGTTTATTACCATTTCTCAGGTAAAGACATTTGGGCCTAACTCACCCAGGGTCGCACAGCCGCCAGGTGACCTGGCTGGGATGTGACTTCACAGCCCGTGTCCTTGATAACGATGCCCTTGATAACGATGTTGCCTCTTTCAAGCCAACAAACAGACCACTCCATTTTTAAAGTCCCCAGCGTATTGTCCGGTATAAGAAATGCACGTCAAACCCACCGTCAGCTGTCACCTTACACTCATTACGATGCCTATTATTAAAAAAAGAAAAGAAAAGAAAAAGACTTCCCCATACGTTTTCTTGTAAGAGATGTTAACTCTTAAAAGCAGGTCAAATTCGGGGCTGCTGGGGGGCTCATCGGTGAAGCGTCCGACTCTTGATTTCGGCTCAGGTCGTGATCTCTGGGTCGCGGGATCGAGCTCCACCCTCAGTGGGGAACCTGCTTCGGAGCCTCTCTCTCCCTAGACCCCTCCCCCTGCTCCCTCGCACTTGCTAAAATAAATTTAAAAATCTTCTTTAAAAAACAGCAGGTCATAGTAGAAGATGGGAAACTAGCTCTGGGAACCGAGAGATGACCGAGCGGACAGAGTAATGGGACTCGTCGGGTGACCCTCCCCCTGGGAGCCTTCACGCCAGGACCCGTTATCTAGTCTAAGTCACGATATCACACTATCTTCTTAAAAATGCTCCCCAGCTTTACTGAGACATCATTGCGATAAACGTGTGTCAGTTGAAGGTATACGACGTGCCGAGTTGGTAACCAGGTGACCTAGAAAACGGCCGCCAAAACAGGGTCAGTCAGCACCCCGTCCCCTCACGTGGTCAGTGACTCTTTTGTGGTGAGAACATTTAAGATCTACTCTTCCGGCGACTTTCAAATGTATAATAGTGTTGTTTACTATCAAAATATCTCTCTCGAATAATATTTCATGGCTCCTTGAACCCTTTCAAACCTGTCGCTCCCCCGAGACGCGCCGATCCCTACGCAGCCATCGGCCACACGTGCCGACGCGAGTGGGTTAGAAGGTGAACATCTGAGCCTCCATCGCGCCGGTCACACATCACGCCCAAGGCCACCCGTGGCTCGTGACCTCCGTCATCACGGCGAGTCCCACGGGGCCACACGGCTCTAGGAAGCAGCACTGACGGTGGGCACCCCGTTTCTCCCGGCCCTGCTGCGGCGGCCTCCAGACGGATCTCCCTGCTCGGCCCCGACCGCGTCTGCTCTGCACGCGGCGTCCGTGCGTCTGAAAGAGCGAGCCCTCCCATCCCCCCACCGCGCCCCTTGGGCCCGCGGCCTCTCTGACCTCAGGGCCCAGGGCCCTCCACGTACGGCTCCACCGCTCCCAGCTCCTTTCTCCTCTCGGGGCTCCTGCCGGGCCTCGTGGCCACTGTCACCATACCGCGATGTCCTTCTGGTGGTGAAGCCGGACAAGTGTCCTTTCAATCTGGTGTCTATGGAACTCCTTGCCAGGCACGCCGACGGGGTAGGCACGGTGAACAGGCCGGAAAACAAGGTCACCCTCCCTGGGCTTGTCCTCCGGGGAGAGAAACAGACGGAGTCGCGGCTTGTAGGGGTGGAACGCGCTGCGAGGCCCCTCACGTGGGGTGCAGGGCCCTGGGGCGCCTCACTCCCCACCTGGGGCGGTGCGGGGACCAGAGCTATGGACCGTCACCCTCAGACAGAAGGCCCGAGGCTCATTCGCTCGGACACTTTGTTGTAAACTGAGGCAGCAGGTCTTAGAGGTTGGGCGACCTGCCAGAAGGCCTCCGCTGGCCGGGTCACCGCAGAACCCAGAAGGATGAGATGGTGGAGGGCATCGGGACGCCCAGGTTCAGCCCCGCAGAGACGGGCGAGCAGGGGAGGAGTTGTCTCGGGCCTGGAATGGCAGCCCCACTGACCTGGGTGGGCCTGGAGCCACTGGGGAAGCGACAGGGCAGGCGGGGGCTGGCGGGTTTGGCCGGTCGAGGGGTGGAGCGTGCGGGAGGCCTGAGCCTGCCCTCGAGGTGGGGACGCCGGTGGCCAGCACGCGGCCGGCTCTGCCACACACAAGACTGGCTGGGAGAACAGGCCACAAAGAACGGTGTGTGTCAAGGGGGCGGCATCGCTTTGTGTGGCTGAAGCATGAAAACCTGACGAACCAGCAGAAAATGGATTTCCCAGCTACTCTGGCTTCAGCACGGCTTCCAAGCCGAAACGCCTCCTCCCAGCTTCACGGAGTCTCTGGTGACAAAGTGTCAGGACACTGGGGGGCCTCATGAGCGCCAGCAGGCAGGGGTGTGCGGACTCCTTCCCCCACCCGACTGGATCCGCAAAGCCCGGTGGCTTTGCTGCCAGCGCTCTCCAGCAGGGCTCCGCCCACCGCCGGCCGCGGAGGCCACTCCACTTGCCGCTGTGACCCTCTCCCGGGAGACCCCCCAGGCCTGCCCAGGCCCTCCTCGGAGGTGGTTCCCGCCTCAGGCTGATTTCCTCCCCGCACCGGGAGGGCATGTCCCCACTCCTGCCGAGACCCTCGTCCGGTCCTGGTGGCAGGAAGTCCCCACGCACAGCCATCCTGGTCACTTGGCGGTGACAGCTCGCAGGCTGTGTCAAGTAGGATGCTGAGGCTTTAGCGAGAAAGGGTGCCGTCTGGCCGGGGCAGTGGTACAGGGGACGGTGCCTCTGCCCTCCTGAATGAGTGACTCCTTCACAAGCGCCCCCGTAGTCACGTGGACTTCCTCGGGACAGGACACACGGAGCTAAGCATTAAGAGTCCCATGCCGTCCTTCTGACCTCCGGGCTCCCTCCTGATGCCTCCTCGGGCGTCTGCTCCTCTTTTCCACGAGGCCGGGAGGAGTCCACGGGAGAGGGGCGCAGTGCTTCACCGGCAGCACGCACAGAGCCTGGAGTCACGTGGTGCTCGGCACCGTCCCCAGCGGCGTGATCTCCGAACGCTGGGCGTCTCCCCTCATCTGTCCCTTCTCACACCCGACGGCCAGCGAGCTCACTTACACCTGGGCGCCGGGCCCATACGCTCCGCGACCGTGCGTGCCCCCGTGGTGTGCAGGCGCCCCGGCTGGAGGACAGGCCGTCAGGACCCCGAGCAGCCCCGCGTTCTCCTGTGCTCCTGAAGGCGGTGGGTGCGGAGTATGCACGCCGGCAGAGCCCTACTTCTGTCTGACCTCGCATCGTCTATAAAAACTTGGAAGCATCTCAGTTTCTCCTGAAAAATGATTCAGAATTCGTTTTTTAAAAAAAAATGGAAAGTATTTGGGGTTTGAGTCCTGGTATACTTGATTTTCAAGGGAAGAGGATGCAAATTTGTCTCCTTTGATCCAGCGAGACAAAAGAAGATTATGATTCATCTCAGAGGTCAGCAGAAATCCTCCCAACTGATTTCTACAGGCCTCCAGCTCCTCAAGGGCATCAGAAAGTGCTGGGCACGGAAGGCGCAGGACAGCGGTGCACACGTGCGAGCCTGTGCCAGGCGTGTGCAAGTGTGCGTCAGGCGTGTGCAAGTGTGCGTCAGGCTGTGCAAGCATGCGTCAGGCGTGTGCGCTCGTGCATCAGGTGTGTGCAAGCATGCATCAGGCTGTGCAAGCATGTGTCAGGCGTGTGAAAGCGTGCATCAGGCGTGTGCAAGCATGCGTCAGGCGTGTGCGCTCGTGCATCAGGTATGTGCAAGCATGCATCAGGCTGTGCAAGCATGTGTCAGGCGTGTGCGCTCGTGCATCAGGTATGTGCAAGCATGCATCAGGCTGTGTAAGCATGTGTCAGACGTGTGCAAGTGTGCATCAGGCTGTGCAAGCGTGCATCAGGCTGTGCAAGCGTGCGTCAGGCGTGTGCGCTCGTGCATCAGGTGTGTGCAAGCATGCATCAGGCTGTGCAAGCATGTGTCAGGCGTGTGCGCTCGTGCATCAGGTATGTGCAAGCATGCATCAGGCTGTGCAAGCATGTGTCAGGCGTGTGCAAGCGTGCATCAGGCGTGTGCAAGCATGCGTCAGGCGTGTGCGCTCGTGCATCAGGTGTGTGCAAGCATGCATCAGGCTGTGCAAGCATGTGTCAGGCGTGTGCAAGTGTGCATCAGGCTGTGCAAGCGTGCATCAGGCTGTGCAAGCGTGCGTC
>CM052887.1:92443228-92467903 GCA_028534135.1 Potos flavus | reverse complement strand
GTGCAAGCGTGCGTCAGGCGTGTGCAAGCGTGCATCAGGCGTGTGCAAGTATGTGTCAGGCTGTGCAAGCGTGCGTCAGGCGTGTGCAAGCATGCGTCAGGCTGTGCGAGCACGGGTCAGGCGTGTGTGTGCACGCACCTGTGGGGGTGGCCCCACGGCCGCTGGATCTTGTCCTGCGGACAGACCGAGGCAGAGCTCTGGCCGTATGTGGTGGGCTCCGCTCTCCTCGGGCAGCGGCCTGCCACTTGGCGCCTTGGAGGCCTTCAGCCAGAGCACAGACGTCGCTCGGCGCCTCCTGATGGCAGAAGCGAGACCAGCTGCTCGTGCAAAGTGAAGGCTTTTCCCTCTTGCACACTTGACACACCTTGTCTTTTACCCTGAAGAAAAGAGCACACGGGAACCCTGCAGTTTGCCAACCTTGTGGGTAGAAACTAAGGAAACTGGCTGTGTGTTCGGCCCCACCACGGAGGCCGCGCAGAGGGTGCGCATGCGCAGGCCAGGTCCGCTCGCCCGTGCGCACCCGGGAGGAGGCCGCGCTGGCCAAAGCGGACTGTCCACGAGCCCTCGGCCGGGGAGCAAACTGCAGGGGAGCTCGAAGCCGACCCCACCAACAGCTTGGTTTCCTGAAACTTCAAATCCATCCTTTCGCTGTTGAAGAAAAAAAAAGTTTTAATACTTTAATCATACTAATGTTCTCTAGATGTTCATCGTTTAATGATTAATACTTTTTATCTAGGGCTCGAAAACCTCTCCGGGCTTAAAAATGTATTTAGCTGGTGCGTAAACTTGGAAACCAGTGGAGCCTGCCTGGTGAAGGAGAGACTAAGTGCTTGGAGCACCGCCCTCGACGGGGCCCCCGTGTGCCGTGGGGCCGCGGCAGAGACCTCGGGGTGGACAGGGCGGCCGTCCAGGGGCCGTGGTGCTGGGTCCCGCGCCGCGTGGCCGACTCCGGGGAGCACCCTTGCCCTGGGCCGCAGAGCGCGGTGCCGTACGCCTCCGCCGTTGGAATAGTCGAGACGCTTCTCAGGCCGGCAACACCAGACGGCCCCCTGTATCTTGCTCCCATCTGGTCTTCCGGACGGGCGTCTTTCCGTCTGTTCTGCTTTGATTATTTACACGCTTTCCCGCTCGAACAGCACACCCAGGAGATCTGTCCGCCTACAGTTTCACGTGTCAGCAAGACAGAATTTTTAAAGAGAGGATTCCATTTTAAATGCACTAGAGGGAGCTTCCTAGATCTGGGGGGATTTAAATAAATCCTTTCGTAAAGTAAGGAGGGACACACACACCCGCCCCCACCCCGGCCCACACGGCTCTGCTTTATAAATACGGATTCTGTGTCCTGCTCCTCGAGCCCCCCGCCCCCCGCACTCCGGGCCGCTGAGCGCAGTGCAGCACCTTCTCCAACCGCCCTCCCCATGTCCTGAGTGCTCACGACAGACCACAGACTGAGTTCTGTGCACTTCTCTCTCTGCACTCACTGCAAATAACTTTCTTTTTAAGATTTTTATTTATTTGAGAGAGAGAGAGCACGAGCAGGGGGAGGTCCAGAGGGAGAAGCAGGCTCCCCCCGAGCAAGGAGCCGGACATGGGACTGGATCCCAGGACCCCAGGATCACGACCCCAGCCAAAGGCAGACGCTGAACCGACTGAGCCACCCAGGCGTCCCTGCAAATAACTTATTATCATAATCCTGAGAAGCAAGGGGACATTAGCCATCCACATCCCACAACTGACTACTTCATAAATCCATCACTTCCCTGAATTCCGTTCTGGACGTTCTTAAGCGTCGGTTTGACCTGCTCAGGTGTCCGACTGGCTCCAGGCGAAGTGGGATTCTGAGCTAGCTCCCGCGGGTTGTTTAAACTCCTTGTCCAGGGGCCACCCGATCGGGCTTCCCCTCCCGTCCCTCCCTTTCCCCCACAGACATGGTCCAGAGGACGTCGCCATGTAGTAAAACAAGAGCGATTCCACGTGGGATTTTATCCAAGGATCCTGCCGGCTCGGGACAGCGGCCAGCGGCCATGGTCCACGCGGACGGCCGCCCAGGAGGGAAGGCAGCACCTGTCCCCAGCCCGCGCCATGGCCTCCGGCAGGGACACACTCCATACAGTCCCAGCATACAGAGCAGCCCCTCGGAATAGAAGAGCTGCCAGAAGAGGTTCTAAAAGCTTCGGACTCACAGTGCGCCCGGAGCTGCCCTAGAGAGAGAGCGGTTCTGTCTAAGTCTGGGTCCCACAGGAAGCCGCGGGATCTCATTTCAGAAGGATTGGGACTCCTCTCTGTCCGGTGCACCAGGCTCTGCCCCACACCCGATGCCCCCGAATCTCTGTCAAATAAATAAATATTTTTTTAAAAAGAAGAAAAAGAAAACCAAAGCTGGTGGCCTCACAACTCCGGGCATCGAGCGCTATAACAAAGCTGTGGTCACCAAGCCAGTCCAGTACCGGCCCAAAAACAGACACCTAGATCCACGGCACAGAACAGAGGATCATGGGTTCCCTTTAAGACAAATGGCATTTATCGTGGCCTCGTCAAAGCCTGAGGAGGAGCACGACCAGAACTTGACCCCCGTCTTTTCCTTGGACGAGTCTCTCAGCGGACCCCGGCTGCCGAGCGCCCTGGGGGACCGTCTGCGGTTCCAAGAGGGGGATTTCTTCTCCTTCCTGTGACGGCTCTGATGTAACACTTGGGCAAACTCGTGGTGTCCCCGTTCCTGGTAGGATGGTATTCTGTGTCTGGAAGGACCGCCAGCTGCGTTCCCACAAGGCCGCCACATTCGCTGCAAGCCCGCGGCGTGCGGGGCGCCATCCCCATCGTGTGTGCTCAAGGACGGGGGCGGAGAGCGAGGGAGGGGGGCGGCCGGCCGCAGTGCCCACCTCGCTCCCTCTCTGTCTGGCTCAACCCACTGTGCTCGGGAAACAGCACGCACTGCTCAGGTGCCGGCCGAATAAGCCCCGGAACCCTAGGACTGAAAAATTACAACCACCTTAGAAATTTCCAAGTTCATGGTCCCAGTGCTGTGCCCGAGGGGAGCGACGTGCTCGCGTGGGTTGTGCAGACAGGGAAGGGCCCGTCGGGGCTTCTCTTACCTCTGCCTGGTGCGGGCTAGCCACCGACGACCACGGCCACCGGCCCTGTGTGACCAGGGAGCGGCTGTTCCAGCGGGACGAGCCTCGGTCTCCCCCACAGTGGGGGGCGGCAGCTGCCACTCCACTGCGCTCTGGTGCCGAGCCGCGATGACGCTGGGAACATGGCACCTCGTTTGGCACGTGGGCCCCAGTCCACCTCAGAGGCGACCACGCGCTCCCGGTTCCCACATTTTGCATTTTCATTTTGGCGGATGTGTCTCAGCACCTTAAACTGTAAGAAGCTGTGGGCTTGGGACCCGGCGCCATTCCTCGTCTAGCTACTAGAAACAGAAAACCAAGAACACTTGCTGAATTAACGATAAGGTCAAAGTTTCAAAGCCAGATCGTATTACTTCTGGAAGCCGGGGTCGCCTGCCGTGAGACGGGATCTCTCGGTGAAACTCTGCAGTGAGCACACACGAGGGCATCTCCACCTTTTCTTAACGTTTGAGACCCTCACTGGGAGCTCCCCTTTCAAAGCCAGTGTAAGATGGAAAAGATTTATTAGTCTAATTTCTCATTACACACACACACACACACACACAAAAAAAACTTACACAATTGAAATTAAAGCTTATATGCTTCCTATTTCTAAGACATTCTTTTAAATGCCACACACACACACGTCATCAGGTCGTCGTCCCTGACAGCGATGACTGGGGTAAGGACCTAGACGGGCATCCGACAGCAAAGTCCCAGCCCCGCGTTTCCGAATGAGTGCCCGCGGAAACCGCCACACCGCGTTTTTCTACACGAACACGGACGTGGCGGCTGCCCGCCAGGCCTGCCAAGGGATGAGTGTAATGGGGCCTCTGAGCCCGAAGGGAGCCCGGTGGGGGCGGGGGACAGCAGGCGCGGGGCGTCGTGTCTGAGCCCAGCCGACCTGTGTGTGTTGTTCGTTGCAGGCGCTAAGGAGATTGATATCGCCGCGACCCTGGAGCACTTGAGGGACCAGAGGCCAGGCATGGTCCAGACGAAGGTACTGTCGGCCGGCCCTCGGGGACGGTGGGGGCGACGGGGGTGTCTTTCTGCAGGTGTTTCCAAGCCAGGAGAGAGAAGGGGACGGAGCGTCTCCCACGCGGTCTCAGGGCACTGAGAGGCCCCTCCCCGGAGGCTGGCCCGGGTTCCGGCAACCGCGGGCATTTCGACATGAACAGATGCGGTGGGATCTCCAGTCTTTGGAGCCCTCTCCCCACTAGATTCGGGGAGGGGGGAGCATTACATTTTTATAAGAAGAGCTCCGTGATAGGGACGCCTGGATGGCTCAGGCGGTTGGGTGTCTGCTCCTGGTTTCCACTCAGGTCATGATCTCAGGGTCATGGGATCGAGCCCCGTTGGGCTCCACGCTCAGTGGGGAGTCTGCTGGAGAGTCTCCCTCTCCCTCTGCCCGTCCCTGCTGCCTGCTCTCTCTCTCTCTCTCTCTCTAAAGTAAATCTTAAAAAACAAAATGGGGTCAGTGATAAGCCCCAGCGCCCTTGCAGGGGAATGTTCTAGAGTCGCTGAACATTCTGCCAGACTCCCCGGTTCCCGGCCCTCAGAACCACAGCTGTGCTGTGTGGTCATCGAACGGCCCCGGGCGGACGCGGGTCCCCAAGCACCTCACCATGGCGGATTTGCCTACTTACTGAAACGGCCACGTTTGCAGCAAGAATAAACACAAGATGGCTGGTTGGCGCCGGGTTACCCAGAGCTGGAAATGGGCTTCACATGATGTTCCTTTAGCGTTCGGAGTTACCTGCGTCCAATGAGCACGGATGCTCCCGCACGTCGGCTCCATAAAGGTCCTGAGGTCATAAAACACAGAATCTTGCCTTTCCCAAGGTAGTCCTGCCCCCCGATGCCGTTGGCCCCTACACAGAAGGCCACAAGCACGAAAGGGTGCCCTTGCGGAAGGACTTCCTTACGCCCACGAGGACCGTAAGTCGTAAAGAGCAGGGCTGTGAAGGGGGGCTGACCCGAGCACTCGGCGACTGTGCCGGGTGCCTGGCGGGGCCGTTCCGGGACCCCGGGGAGCGTCCCCCACCTCCCGGGGTCTCACCGCTCCCCCCGGAAGTGCCAGCAGCCCCCAAGCCCCCTCCCCGTGTGAAGGTGACCACGAGAAGGCACACAGGGTCGGAGCTGCACGGGGGGGACGACCGCTACATCCCAAGCACTCTGTTGAGAACGGAGCCACGCGCCCCAGGAGGCTAAGCGGAGCACATTTGAACGGGAAGGTCGTTTCCTGAAATACCTCGGCAGTCACTGGCTGGTCCCTCCCGGCCACAGGCGGCCGGATCAGTGGGGCAAGCCGAACTTCAGTGTCTTCCAGAACCAGAGCCTGTTCTAAGCAGACTCACAGGAAGCCTCGTGAAGAGCCAAGAACTACTCCGCCGAGCCCTTCGCCCAGCAGCCCGCGACCTCCCCCGGGGGCGCACACTCGGCCCCGCAGGGGTGGCCCGAGCACCTGACCCCGCCCCTGCTGGGACAGCTCGGGGGCCGCGAGAGGTCCTGCAGACAGAACTGGCGGGTGGGACTCAGTGTATCCGACGTCCTCTGACGGGTTCCGCTTGTGCACCTCGGGCAGGACCGTCCCAGAAGGAGGCCCGTGACCCCGGTTGATCTCCGTCCTAGGGAGGTGAGCTTTGGTCCCTCGGCTCGGGGGCGTCCACCAGGCCACTCTTCTTGGTACTGAGCAGCGTCCTGGGGGAGAGATCTCTTCCTTGTCGTGCTTTATCACCATGTCAGCCGTGACGAGTCGCCTGCAGGTTTGGTGCCCAGGGAGGGTCCATCCCACTAGCCTGCCCGTGCCACTTGGCGGTGGCCTCAAGAGGGCCAGTTCCGCAGGGTCAGTGCACCGTCCCTGGGTGGCCTGGCACCACGGGGCCACCAGCAGCCACGGAGGAGGCTCAGGGGGGCTGAGAACCGGGGCCTGGTGAGCAAGGCCACTCTATGACCAGGCACGAGGACTGGATTCTGTCTCGCCTGAATCTCGATGCTGCGCGGGGCTGTCTCCTGCAAGAAGTCGTCACGTCGAGCCTCCCTTCCACGCTCCCTGCACCTGGGTACCGCCCGGGCCGGCCTCCTCCACCCCAGCCGGTGCCGGGACGCCCAAAACACAGCCTCCAGGATGGAACAGGGCGGAAGCGTGGGGATGGTGCCCACCCCCGCAAAACCCACTCAGCCCTCTTGTCTGTGTCCTCTTTGCCAAAACAGGCCTCGTGGCACGAGCTCCTGAGGCCCGGGGGGGCGGGGGCCCCCAGGCCCTGCGGGAAAGGGAGCTGAACGCCCAGGCAGCGGAGGATTGGCCTCACGTAGCTTCCCGGCAGGACTCGACCCTATTCCTTTGGGGTGGGGGGGTTCAAAACTTGTCTTGATATGTGGCCGTGAATGCAATTCCTGGGATTTCAAGGTGTAAAGAAATAAGCACATCAAAGCCAGCGTTCTGTCCTAATTCATGACGGCTTTACCCAACGTCACTCCATGAGACGGAGCTTCCCCTCAAGTTCAATTTAACAAAGGGGAAATTTCTGTGGGAAAAAAATAGTGCCATACAATCTCAATGCTCTTCCGTAGAAGCCAAGGGAAGGTCGCCGTGGGCTGTTCCCGCAAACGCATGTGGCCAGATTGAGCCACGTGAGCCGAAGACACGGACCAGGAGCTGGCGGGCCCCTTGCCACCCAGGACCGGGCACGGAGCCCCCGCGCCCAGTGCACAGCCTGGCCGCACAACTCCATCTTTACGTTCAAATAACCCGCCGGTAGCCGCTTTTCCGCCTGGAAGCAAAGCCCGGTGCAGGAGGCGCAGGCGCGGCGGTGCGGCTGCCGGGAGGGCAACCGGCCACGGAGCTGGCGGCGGCCGCGGGCACGAGCCTGTGCAGCGAGCGGCCGCGCGGGGTTACCGCCCGTGAGCCTGGAGCAGAAGGAGAGGCCGCCCGGGCCCCTCGCCGCACGTCTGTCAGGAGCGCGCTGGGACGCTCGCTGCTGGAAGGGAGATGAAGTCACAGGCGGGGCGAAAACGACACACTTCACGGGGCGAGCGATGTGCCGTCCTCTCCGCCCGTCATGGGGCAGACTCTCCCCCTCCGTCCCCTCGTCTCGTCCCCTCGTCTCGTGAAGGTGCCTCCTTAACCGAAGGCCGAACGCTCTCCCTAACGACACTTTCTCTTCGACGTTCACTTTCAGAAGGAAACGCCGACTGAGCCGCGCGTCCCCAGGAAGCAGTGACGTCGTTCGGCCCGGGCGGGTGCACACGGGGTACACGTGTGCTGCCCATGCCTCCTACCTGCCCTCCCTGCTCGTCTCTGCGCTTGGGTTTCGCCCGGTCCGTGTTCTGCTCCACGAGCCCGTCCCCTACCTCGCTCGGGGTCGGGAGCGACAGGCACTGATTGAATTGTGATCCGGCTCCGAGCCCAGGGCCTCCCGACCCACGTCCTGCTCCGGGAGAGCCCTCCTCGGGACCTGGAGATTGTCCCCCTCGGTCTCTGTGTCTCTATTACCTCCTGCGCACGTGCACGCGTGTGAATGTGCACGTGTACACTCGTGTGTGTGTGTGTGCATGCCTACACGTGTGTCCATATAAACATACACGTGTGCCCACATATGCATGCACACCTTGTGCACTCGTGCATACACATGCGCACACTCATACATACACACTCATGCATACAGGTGTGCACGCGTGCACACTCATACATGTGTGCGCACACTTGTGCATACATGTGTGCGCACACTTGTGCATACATGTGTGCCCACATACACACTTGTGCACACACAGGCACACTCATACATACACATGCACATACAGGCATGTACGCACATACACACTCGTTCATACACGTGCACACTCATACATACACGTGCACACGCATGCACACTCATGCATACACATGTACTCGTGCACATGTACATACACATACACACAGGCGTGCACACACATACACACTCGTGCATGCACATGTGCACACATGCACACATACATACACATGCACACGGGTGTGTGCACACATACATACTTGTGCGTACACGTGTGCACACATGCACACTCATACATACACATGCACACGTAGGCGTGCACACACGCATGTGCACGCACCTGGTCCCTTGCCTGCTCCGGTATCGGGCGGCGAGGATGGAGGCAGGGGTGGACTCTATGAAGAACAGCTGAGCGGGGGCACAGAGCGCGTTCTGTCCCGCCCCCACCTTGAGGGAGATGCAGGGAAGTGCCGCCTGGGAGGGGAGGGGTCGTCGGCGCTGCGCAGAGGGTGACAGCCCCCAGGACAACCATTCGCTGTGACTCCCTTCGAAATCGGGAAGATGAAAGTACTATGGCAATGTTGTGTGTCCACCGAGCCCTTTGTGCGAGCCGCAGGGTTTGCAAACACGAATCCAAGTGTGACTGTAAACGCACACGCACACACGCACATGCAGCCGCGCCGCCCCGATGCCTCCGCTGACCCTCGCAGCCGCCACAGCGAAAGCGCGTCAGAGGCTGCGTCTGCCCAGCTTGTCGGCGGGGCTCCCCGGACTTCCGAGGGGCCGACTCAGGCCTCTCAGCGGAGGTGACGCCGCTGAAATGTGGGTGCGCGCCGCGTGTCCACCGGTGACCGGAGACCAGAGCGCACATCGGCTCGGCCACTCACGGCTGCCGCTCCAGGAATGAGCAGGGCTGTGACGAGCCCCGTGTCCTCGCCAACTGGCCCCGAGGGCCACCGCACGCCTCTGCCAAGGTCCCTCGTCCCAGGAAGCCCCCCTCTCCTGCCTCCGGTGTGCCCAGCGCCGCTCCCTTGGTGGGGCCACCTGAGCCACCCAGGAAAGATCTACGCCACACCTCCTGCCGACGCGTCACGCGTGCTGTGAACACGGAGCGTCTGATGAGGATAATCGAGGCACAGAGTCACATGTGCCGTCTGCTTTTGTCACGGACCCCGTAGCTCGGCTACCCCCACCGGACCCCCGTGACGGGCCGCGAGGGGCTTCCAAGGCCGTGAACTTGCCCCCCGCCCCGTCAGCTTCCGCCCTGGGGTGCATTCGCCGCGTGTCGGAAGCCGTAAGCAGGCACCTGCCCCGGGACCTGAGCGTTCCAGTCTCCGTTCTTCTCCGCACCTTTCAAGTCACAAAACCCCGGTCTCCCCATCGGCAAGCCAGCGTTCGGGGAAGAAACAGCCGGGTTGACGGGTCGTGCGCCCTAACCCTGGGTCCTCCTGAAGACGCGGCCCCCGGGACAGGCTGTCGGCCGGAGAGACAGTGACAGCAGACAGCTTCCTGTCCCTGGTGACAGCCAGAGGCCCCTCCTCCGGTATCTTCGAGCGTGAGGGGCGCCGGGCACACGGGGCCCGCCTCCCGCGGCCGCAGCTGAGCAGAGCTGTGAACGCGAGCGGGCACACCTGTGATGGCAGAATGTGCATCAGGGGGCCGCGTGCCCACTAGCAAGGTCGCCGTGTGGGTCCACACGGGTCATTCCTTCAGCGCCAGCGCAAAGCGAACACCGAGCAACTGTCTTTGGTCCCAGCGCGAGCACTGAATTATCCCACCGTGCTCTGTTTCTGCTACTTACCCGACATTCAAAGTCGATATTAACCGTGATTTTTGGATCTGCAGCAGCCCTCCCCCTCGAGTTACCAAGCACCGGAGCCATCCATAGGGCTTTCCTTAATCAAAAATTCTCCGTAGGCGATCGCGTGTGTCACTTACTATACCGGTGACCTCTGGGATGACTGGGAGGGGCCCAAAGCCCATCCAGAGTTTCCCGAGCAGCGGTGGGCGCGGCGGGCAGTGAGTGGCGTGTGCGGGGGAGCGGCCCGTGAGCCGCGTGGAAGGGTGGGCTTTGCTCCCGTCAGCCGAGCCCTCCGCTTCCGGAGAACAGCGCTGATGCCGCCCTCGCTTCTACCTCCTGGTCTTGGCAGGTGTGCGTGTGGGACGGCATGCCGCCTCCAGCGTGTGCCTGTGACAGCGATGACACTTCCCTCCGTCTTCCTGAGGGGAGGCCGCGTGGCTGACCCCATGGCAGCTGCCGTGGGGCCTGGAGCTTGGAGCGGCCGGGGTCTGCGTCGGCCCTGGCCCCCGGGGGCCACGCACTCCGCTGTCCCCGTGCAGCCAGAAGGGACAGGCAGGGGCTCCTCCGTGACAGACGAGCGTTTCCCACGTGAGAAAACCTAGTCACCATCAACACAGGGTCTCGTCTTGCAAAGCGCCCGTCCTCTCCTTTCTGCGGAGATAGGCGGCCTTTCTTTTCCTTCCTGAACCATTTCTTCCTGCAGAATGACGCAGCCGAGCTATAGGCTGCGGCCGAGAGGACCGCGGTCCCGCTCACCCCTCCTCCCTCTCTCGTCCCTCCAGGAGCAGTTTGAGTTCGCGCTGACGGCCGTGGCGGAGGAGGTGAACGCCATCCTCAGGGCCCTCCCGCAGTGACCCGCCGAGGCTGGGAGCGGCCCGCACCCGCGCCCGAGGCTGCGAGTCGCGATGCCACTTAGCTGTGTCCTCGGTGTCCCTGCCTCGTCGGTGCGGTCCCCGTACATGTGCATCTGTGTTCACCCAGATCATACTAAGGGGAGATTTGTGGGACCATCTGATCACGGGGACAATCGCTGTATCTGTTTTCCCTTCCTTAGAGCACACATCCACATTCTCATTCGCCGTCAGTGTCGCAGCGGTGACGCAGGGCTGTGCTCCGCTCGTCCCCACGGAGAGCGCCGGCTCGTGGGCTGTAACCGTGAGGGCAGCCGGCTCTGCGGGGAGGGGCCCAGAGAAAGCCGCCGGGGCAGCACGGGAAGGCCGCCGAGCGTGGCAGACACACTTGGCGTCTGTGTTTAAGAGGGCGGTCCCCGGAGGAGCCCCGGCTCGGTCGGGAATTAGAGCAGCAAACTGTCACCGTCCCGCAGCTTCGGGGGAAACAGGAGTAATGGGGTCCCTGCATCTGTCCCCGACACCCGCCCCCGCGCTGCCGACGCCCATCCGCACCCTCCACCCCCAAAACAAGGGCAGGGCCTCCGGGCACACGCGACCCGGGCCAGCCGCCCCAGGGGAGGCCTCCCATCGCCCACCGTCTAGAGACGCGTTTTTAACTTTAAAATACGGGTTTGCACATTGCCAAGGCAGATGCAGCTCATCAGCTCTGTCCTGGGGGACAACCAGAACTGGGGGGACCAGCCTGGCAGGTAACAAGCCCCGCAGGTCCCTGTGCTCCCCTCTCGGGGATGTGCGGCGCCCTGCCGGCATCCGGAGCAGACCCTGGCCGCCCCGTCCCCCGGAGGAGATCTAGGGTGACGTACATTTTCGGCTTTACTGGGTGTGAGATCCTAGCAGCAGGGACAAAAGTGGAAAGGGCAGCGTTTCCTGGGCCTCTCCCCGGGTCGCCTGGGTCAGACACTAGTGGGACTCACAGACACGAGTGTCTTGAGGCGATGCAGATTTGCCACCCCACCCCCACCCCCCGAGACAGAGGAACTCATCTCGCTGGACTCAGAACGACAGTTTCTAAGAAGGCAGGCGGGCCGCAGCTTCCGTCTTAGGACTGGGTGTGAGGAGACCCCGGGACCCTTCCCCGTCCCGCTTCCCGCACATGCTCTCCCCACCCTGAGCAGACTGTGCCTCCCAGAACCCGGAAGCCCCTGGGCCTGTGGGACGAAGAGGCCAGAACAGTCCGCGTCTTTAAGCGACACTCTCATGCCATCTGCTCTAATAGATCTATGATTTCTTGCCAGAGTTGTTTCTCCCTACGTGGAATCGAAATAATGAATAGAAACAAATTTATCTGAATATAGGAAGCATATACCTACTTGTAATTTCTAACTTCTCATGTTTCGAAAGAAATCCTCCAGTGTGAGATATATGAATAGATTTAATTGTGTCAGATTAAACTTTTGATTTCACATTCGGATGGTCTTTATTTGGGGAGGACAGAGCAACTTTCCCCGCCCGTCCTTTGCTCCTGGAGGTGGGGGAGCAGGTGGGAGGCTTTCCAAGAATTCCCTCTGCAGGGTCAGCCGTGCGCGAAGGGCCGGAGGGTCCCGGAGACAGAGCGCGGGATCCTGTGACCAGCCGGGGCCGTGCCCCGTGCAGAGTGTCCCCGCGCCCCCTTCCCGTGCCCATCTGTGCGGTGTGAGCGCAGGCGCAGTGGCCGCTGACCCTTCCTTCCCGGGCCTCGGGGTCCCACCCCTCCTGGCAAACCGCCCGTCCCCGCGCATCGAGGTGGCCGCCCCGAGAGGACCCGCACTTGCTGGGGACGTCTCACCCCGACAGAGGGGCTGGCGGTGCCGGCTGGGGCACTGGGGCTCGTCCAGTACCACCTCCGCGACCACGGCGACACGGGCTGCGTGTGGAGTCAGCTCGTCGGGGAATCAGGTCCCGGAGGCTCGAGGGGCTCGGGCCCACCCACGCGCCGGTGTGCGCTTCTCGGGAGGTCGCCCGCCCGGTCTCGCAGGGCGGACACCAGTTACGCCTGTGTCCCCGACCCCCGATCCAGAGTCGGCCTCACGGTCAATCCTGCCCGGGCGCCCGCGGACTGCGCCCACCGCCCTGAGTCACTGACGCTGCGGTCGCGGGTCCCGCACACGGCCGCACGCATCACACAGGGGAGGCTTCTCATGAGAAGCCCACGTCCAAATGTGCCCCTGGCAGACCCCCAAAGCCACAGAAAGGGTCCCCTCCCGCTGTGAATACTTAGGAATGCCGGACAAGATGTACTGGAAACTCGTGCTCCATACCAGCTCTCAGCAAAGGACAAGAAGGACCCCACGGTCGGCGTGGGCGAGTGTGGACCCCGGGCTGCACGAGGGCTGGGGGCCGGCTCTGAGCTCCGGCTCTGACCCCACACAGGTGGGCCCGGGGAGCGCCGTGCTGGAGGAAGGCCAGAGCTCTGCAACCGTGCACACGCAGGGACGCGCTGAGCCTGTCCTAGGATGCGCACTCAGCCAGTCCACGGTCAAGACTGTCCTTGTCATCGTCCGGGCCGCGGGGCCAACGGCTTCCCACGGAATGCCCGCCGCAGCCTGCCCCCTGCCCGCCTTCCACATTCATCAGCGTCAGCGTCTTCTCCGTCTCTCCCCCACTGATTTCCGGGATGCACTCAACCAGGCGGTGAGTGACCGGGAAGGGACCGGAAGAAGGCAGCTGCTGTCGAGGGGCAGAGGGAGTCAAAGAAACTAGCAACTGGCCACCTGTGTGTTAATATAAAGTTCCGGTTCATACGGGGCACTTTCTAATAGTGGCTGTATTTGACCACCATTTGGTAAAATCCGTGCCGCCCGTGACACATCCCCACCCACCCCGAACCGGGCCACGACGGCAGGAGTCTGGAGACCCGCCGGCCCAGCGGTCCTGCTGGCGAAGACCGGCGTCAGGAGACGGGGGGTGGGGGCCAGCCCGCCCTACCCACGTGGCACAGGAAACCCGAACCAAACAAGCAGGGTTCGAAGGTGACGTGAGCCCAGCGGACCCCTCGGGTGCCAAGCCTTAGTGAAGGCACAACCACTCAGGTGGACCAGCAGTGTCCCCAGAAGGGCGCCCCGGAGGACTAGGTCCCCGCGAACAACCACAGAGCTCAGGAGGGAGAGGCCCGCGGCAGGGCAGAGACCTCTGATACGGGGAGACACGCGGACAACACAGTACGAAAAGGCACTGAGTTTGAGCATTCCAAATGGCCTATAAGAACAGAGTGGGAAAGGAAGCAGATTTGAAAAAGAACCCAACGCAACTTTCTTTTTTTTTTTAAGATTTATTTATTTATGTGGAGGTGGGGAGGGTCAGAGGGAGAGAAAGAGAATCCTCAACCAGACCCCCCCACCCCCAGCTCAGAGCCCCCCGCGGGGCTCGATCTCGCCACCCTGACGTCAGGCCCCAAGCAGAAACCAAGAGTGGAATGCTGAGCTGAATGAGCCCCCCGTCCCCCCAACACAGCGTCGGGGAGTGGAATCCGAAGGGAACGATCATCTAGAACCCAGGGAGGGCATGCGCTCGTGGGACAAGCTGCGGTTAAGAACTCGGGTCCAGCCGCGGGCAGGGAGCCGCTGAGGCACCAGCCGGGACCTGACGGCAGGACGAGGACCCCCGTGAAAGAAAGCAAGCACGAGGCATTCTGAGACGGGGTGGGCCAGCCTTCAGGGTGCAAGCAGAACCGGTGCCAGGCCCCCTGCGCCCCACAGCTCAGGGGCGCCCCACCCCCCGGGACCCTGCAGGACCTGCTCCGACCCCAGGTGCCCCCGCCCCAGCGGCCGTGGACACCTGGTGGAGGTCCTTGGTCCCACAATGGCGCTTCACGGTCCTTGGACTGACCTGGGACAGGCGTCTCCCAGCCACCAGGGGGGCTTTCTTCCCCTGACGATACCCAGCACGCAGTGTGCGCCAAGTGTTTACTCCGACAGAGAGGCTGTAGCCGCTGGTCCTGAGGGACTTCGCGATCACGTGGAAGATGAGGGCAGTTGGGGGGCTGACGGGAACGATACGTGCGCTCCCCTGGACCCTCACCAGGGGGCAGCGAGCTCCGCGGGGAAGCAAGCAGGGCACGGTGAGGGGTCGGTCACCCCCCTTACAGGAGGCTCTGAGTTCATCGCCGGGCGCCCGCCCCTCCCCCAGTCGCCCCCAGAGACCGAGTCTGCCGTGGTTCTAACTGTCCCCCTTCCAACACCGTGGGCTTCACCAGCAAGCGGTTCAGGGATGCATTTTTATGAAATGTTGCTTGAGGCTGTTTCTTTTTTTAACAAAAACTGTTAGATGTAATCATACAGGAAGAACGCGGAAGAGCTGTGCGCTGCGACCCCATAACCTGAGGGATTCGAGAGTCACGCAGGGCCTCTCTTCACAGAGGGCCCCCGAATCTGCATTCGGGTTTTGCAGCTGGGGTCGCCGCAAATCCTTGGGAATACGCACGCGTGTGTTCATACGCGCACCTGCTGGTCCACAGAGTCCTGGGGGCGCGAGGGTGTTGGGGTCGCCGCCTGGCCGCCTAGTGCCGCAGTCAGCTCTGCTCCACCACAGCCCTCACCCCCACCTCCCACAGTCAGCCGCAAGCGGTCCTTCCCGGCCAGACTCGCTCGGCGCCTGCTCACCGGCGGCCCGGGCGGGTTAGTGCCGCAGGGCTTTCCATCCTCTGCTGAAGGCCCGCAGTCACGGGGGCTGGCGCAACTGTCTGCTGACACCGAGTCCACTTGTCATCGCGCCCTGCCGTCGGGGCTCGGGGTGCCCTCGCACACAGTGTCCGCATCGTGTCCCTCGCCGCCATCTCCGTGGCTGGTGGGAGCATCTACTTCTCAAGTGCCTCCGCTGAAGGTCACCATGCTCCTCCCACGCCGGGCCCACCCTGCACCAGGGGCGGGCTCAGGATCTCCCCCAGCTGGGGCCCCTTGGGTGTAGGAGCCCATATGTTTCTTCGAAAATCACCTTCAGACTTGCAGAGAGCCGGTTTGCATGCCCTCTGCTCTGTCAGCTGTCTTTCTCGCTGCTGCTCTCCGTTCACTCCGTGGGGAAATGACAGTCATATTTCATGAGATCGGTGTTGTGTGCTTTATTAAGCAAGGAGAACACTAATAAAACCTTCATAATTAGTGGAATAGGCATTAATTCAAAGATGTTTATTGGGATAGAAAATTAGAATTTGATTACACCTTTGTTCGTACACAGTGGTGGGTTTTCCTTTTATTCAGGGCATTTGTTTAGGAACCGGCCTTAGCTGTGTAGTAGACACCATATGGCCTAGGTGGGTGGCACTTTCCGATGGGTGTAACTGCCTTTCTGGACCCGGGGCAGCGTGTCCCTGATCCCAGCGCTGGTCCCTGGGCCGGGAGCGACTGAGGAGCGTGGGACCCGCTGGAGAAGTGCAGCCTCTCACGGGCACCGTCCCCTACCCCGGGGAACCTGCTCGGCCGCAGCCGCAGGACAGGGCGCAGCTGGGGGGACACCGTCGTGGACGCTGCGGGGCTCAGCGGGTCTGTGGAAGCTTCCAGAGCTTCCGAGCAGGAGGGCGGGCTCTCGGGGTAAAGCAAACAGGCGGGGAGGAGCCCCCACCCCTCCGCTTCTCCGTCGGAACGCGACTTTCTGAGCCGTGCGGGGCTGCCCCCCGGCTCGCGCGCCCCTGCCCTGCGGCGCCCCTGCCCGAGGCCCCCACAGTCCAACAGGTGCGCGGCGGCCACGCGGTCACGCGGTCACGCGTGCGCACCCGCCCGCCCAGGACTCGCCGCAACGTCGAATACCCGGGGTCTACACCCAGGTCAGCCCTCCGCTCCCAGGTGCATCCGAGGCGGGTGACACTGCGCACGGCCACGGGACGTCCCCTCCAGGGGCCCCAGGCCTCCGTCCTGCCCGCAGGACCCTGGGGTCTTCCTTCGACTGGGCCCTGCCCCTGGGGCCCGCTCCCCACTGCAGGGGGAGGCCTGCGAGCCTCCTGCTCCCGCGCGCGCGGCCGGAGAGGCGGGGCCTGAGGCTCCGGGGGGGCCCAAGCCGGCCGCCCGCCCCGCAGCAGCCCTGCTTCTCCGGCCGCCGCGCTCCCCCACGCCGGCTTCTTGGTCTACGCGGCCACCGCACCCGGCTTGCTTCCTTCCCACTCCGCACTCCAGCGGGGACCACACGTGCAGGCGGCTCCCGGGCAAGGCCTCCTCCTGCTCCCGCAGCCCTCGCCGTCCCTCCCGCGACCAGGCACCGGCGGGAACCGAAATACCGCCGGCCCCGCCCACCGCATCAGGCCCCGCCCACCGCATCAGGCCCGCCCACCGCCCCGCAGGCCCCACCCACCGCGCCGCAGGCCCGCCCACCGCCCCGCAGGTCTGCCCACCGTACCGCCGGCCCCGCCCACCGCGTCGCAGGCCCGCCCGCCGCCCCAGGCCCGCCCACCGTGCCGCAGGCCCGCCCGCCGCACCGCAGGCCCCCGCCCACCGCACAGCAGGCCCCGCCCACCATGCCTTCTGTTTCCTCCTGGGCACCTGGTCCTCCTCAACCCTCTGGCCACTTGGAGAAAGCTGCCGCGTTGTGTTCATCGACTACACAGAGTGTGCGCTCCTCCTGCCTCTGATGTGCCTCACACGTTCTCATTTTCTCTCCCTTGCCCTTTCTCAACCAGCGAAGTCAGTCCATGAGCAATTGGCCCACCAGGCCCCGCAGTTACAAGCCCGAGCGGAGCTCCTGCAAGGCTCCCCAGGCTGGGGGAGGGGGGGCACTGCTGGGGCACCTGCTGTGACCTCCCCCGGGGCAGGGAGGGGGGGCAGGCTCCCCAGGCTGGGGGGGGCACTGCTGGGGCACCTGCTGTAACACCTGGGGCGGGAGGGGTTTAAGGATCCCCAGGCTGGGGGGGGCACTGCTGGGGCACCTGCTGTGACCTCCCCCGGGGCAGGGAGGGGGGGCAGGCTCCCCAGGCTGGGGGGGGGGGCACTGCTGGGGCACCTGCTGTGACCGCCCAGAGAAGGACGCAGGGGTGCAGAGCCCTGCACTGCCGCTGAGGTGGAGGCCTGCCAGGGGAGAGGCTGTGGGGGCTGCCTCCTCTCCAGGGCTGGACAGGGTCTCCCCAGACACGGAGGTCATTTTAAGGAGGGCACCTGAGAAGATGGCTGTTTCTCCCAGCGGAAGAGTCTGCCCCACAGGACAGAAGGGGAGAACCTCCCCCTCCAATTGCTCAAAGCTGCACAACACAGGGAAAGGCTCCGGCAGGAAATATTGACTGTAAGCTGCTAGCCGGCCGTTGGGGCTCCGGGCGGCTCGGGCTGGGGGGCAGGGGGCTCTCCCTGCACGTGGTGCCAGCACCGTCCTCCCCCCAGGCTGGTCACCACAGGGCCGCGTGCCCAGCAGCTCCTGCGCCGTCCGTTCTGGTCTCTGAGGGCCTGGGCATCTGGGGCCCGGCAGCCCCGCTCGCCCTCACACAGCCTCAGCACCACGGCGGACGCCTCGCTTGACAGTGCGTCTCCTGGGTTCAAGTGCGTGTTCTTACCAGAAAATAGTATCGCTGAGAAACAAAATTTCGGGATTACTGAGAAACAAGGCTGTTTTGATAAACTCCCAGATTCCAAGATCAAGATTTATGGATGATTCCCAGATTCTCGTATTGACTGGGACACAGTCGAAGGCGTAGGGGCCCTGACCCTCTGTGGCTCCCGGGGTTCAGCATCCCGGCCTGGGACGCCCGGGGCCGAGGGCTGTGCGGTGCCTGGAACGCCACGTGCCAGTCCTGCGGGGCTGCTGGGGGCCGAGAGACCCCAAGGCAGAGGCTGACGTCACGGGACACCTCCCTGCCCAGGATGGGGGGGCTTGGGGAGGACGGTGCCAGAAGGTGGGATGTGGGCACAGCAGGGAAGCATGAGAATAGGGCAGAGAGGTCCCAGAAACAAGGCCCTGGGGCCAGCGGGCAGGGAGGGTGGAGCAGGGGCCCCCTCCCTCTGACTGGCCTGGGAAAATCAGAACGTCGCTGCTGACTGTGCTTGGGGCTGACTCGCCCATGGTGTTCAGATTCCCCAGCAGTTCTGGGAAGGGGAGTCATCTGAGGCCTGCAGGTAAGAACACCACGATCTCTCTACTCCTGGCAGCTGCGAACCCTGCAGCCTCCTGCATGTGGCCCACAAGGCCCGAGCTGCATTTCAGTCCCAATTCACCCCCTCAGCCAGGGGCCCTTGTGCAGTGCACAACATATACAACTGGACTCAGGTGGGAGGAATGGAGGGTTCCTGGCCTGAATACGAGGCCAAGCAGCTGTGGATGGGCACAAGAATGTGCCTGGGCTCTCGGCATAAACAGACGCACCTGTCTTAACGAGTAAGGCCAGCTCACAGGAGCCTTGTGTCCTTGGGGTTCCCTGCCTTCCCAGGGGGAAGAGTTCAGGGCCGGTCTGCAGCCGAGAGACCCCTACCATGGGAGGGGAAGCAGAGAATCAGGTGTGGGGTCACACACAGACCCCGGGGCCCAGCACGTGGGTGCCAACCAGAGCCGGATCCTACTGGAACTCCCCCCAGATCATCCCTGCACTGGTTGGACCCACTGCCGACCCCAACCCCACCACCGGAGACCAGGCTCACCCCCATGGGTCCTTGGGTTGGGAGGGGACGGAACGTTTCCCTCCCCCAGACCGGCCCCAACCCCCAACCACGGCAGATCGTCCACGCGGGAACGGGGCCAGGGGACTGTCTCCCTCCTGCCCAGGCTAGCCTGGCTCCGCCTTCCCAGGCTGCCCCCTGGGGCCTCGCCCTCCCCCCGCCCCCGATGTCCCCACCCAGCCCCAAGTCCTCCCGGGGAGGCCTCTTCTCATGAGGCGGTGACGACACCCACCCCAACCCGCACCTGAATGGAGCTTTGCCCACCCCTGCCTCTCCGCGCGCTCTGAGCCCACCGTGCGGCCTCTGGCCCTGGCCCTCCCGCGGGGGCTGCCCTGGGTTGCTCTCGGCCTGGCTGCTGGGGTTAGAGGCACAGCCGCCCCGGCTCACTGGGCCCTGCGGGGAGTCCCAGGCCTGGACCCTCGAACGCGGTCATCTCCACAAAACTGCTGCTGGAGGAAGAACTCGGGCGCACCCCTGACTCCTGGAGGGCTCCCCGGACCCAGCACAGGCCCCCCGGGGGCGGCGGCAGAGCTCCCGTGCCGGCCCGGCAGCCCTCTCCTGGCCCCCTCTAGGTACAGCATTTGACGCTTCCCTCTCTCTGTCTCGGTCTCTGTCTCTCTGCCTGTCTGTCTCTGTCTCCCATTTTCTGTCTCTGTCTCTCTGTATCTCCATGTTTCTCTATCTCTCTGTCTCTGTGTCTGTCTCCATCTCACACACATCCCCGGTTCTGTCCTCGGACCTTACAGCCCAGCAGGTGCGGGCGCCCTGGCCTCGGCCGAGGGGCTGTCTGGCTGGGACAAGGAGGGGCCGGGGGGAGCGGTGACTTTCCCACGAGGAGGTGGTGGGCCCCGACAGCATCACTCCTGGAGCAAGTTCTCTTTTTATCCAAAAGAGGGAGGGTGTCCTTTTGGTTTGGGAACAAAAGTTGCCTTTCATAAGTGCTTGATTTAGAATTGTTCGCTAAAATTAAGCCTTTGTTCACCAGACATTTTTAGACTGAGTAATTTTCAACTCATGCCATATGATAAGTAATCTGTTTTATTAGCAAAAAAATAAAATTCTTGTCATATTTGTTCATGGATTAAATTAGACTTCCCGTGGTGCGTCGCTGGCTCTCGTGGGGGTGGAGGCAAGCAGCCTGTGTGTGGGCACAGCCGCCAAAGCCTGGGGGCCGGGGGCCGGGTGGGCGGACACGGGGACCCGCCTCTGCCGTCCGAGCCCAGCAGGAGGCCCGAGGAGGCACCTGCAGGGAGCAGACAGCGAGGGGTCTGGGGTCTACGCCAACCCCCGCCCCGGGCCCTGGGCAGACGCGCCCCCACAGACCGCCTGCGGAGACGTGTTAGGGCTCCCACTGCTTTAATCCGGTCCGGCTAGGGTGATTCATTCTGCGGCGACAAAATACTAACAGAGAGCGTCGGGACCCTGCGAGACCAGAGCACATGGTCGAAGCTTCCTGGGCCTGGAGTCCCAGAAAAAAGAGGAGAGAGAGAACAAGGCAAAGAATATTTGAAGATACAATAATCGAAAAGAGTCCCACATTTACTGACAGACAGAATTTTAGAGTCTGAAGAAACTCAGCACAGCCCCAGGAGGAAAAATACAAAGGAAAATATGCCTGGGCGTGTTCCAAACTGCCCGAAAATCTTGACTGCATCCAGTGAAAACGATCCATTTTCCAGAGGAAGGCAAGCACTCCAACATGGTCGTCCGGGGACACAGGGCGGGGAGTGCTAGGGGAGCTCGGGACGCTTGTGGGGCCGGCCCGGAACAGCCGCCAGAGCTCTGCCGCTTTCTAGAAGCCAGAGGCCCCTCTGGGTCCCGCTAACGCCCCGGCGAGGCAGGAGCGCGCCCGCCCTGGCGGTGAGTCTGGGCGTCCTCGCCTTGGTCCCCATCCTCCTGAAGGTGGCGCTGGCTGTGGTGGCGTCGTAAACGGCCGCTGTCATGTTGAGAGACGTTCCCACTACCCCGGCTTCCTTGAGATGTGTTTCATACGGGATGTTGAGTTTTATCAGATGCTTCTTCCGCGTCTACAGAGATGGTTGCACGACTTACCTTCCTCTCCTGAGGTGGGCATCGCCCTGGCTGCGGTGCGGGCGATGAGCCACCCTTGCCTCCCTGGAAAAATCCCACCTGATCGCAGTGAACGACCACGTTACTGTGTTGTTGGATTTGCTTCGCTAATATTTTGTTGAAGATTTCTGCCTCGATATTCGTGAGGATATTGGCTCGTAAGCGCTGTCTGCATTTTAGCCCTTTGGAAACTCGTTCTCCACGAAGAGTAAACGTAACAACGGCATTTACCCAAAACGTTCATTTAACTAAAGCAACGCGTTTCCTGACCACGTCGCTCAGCGGAGCCACTGTCGCAAAAGGCTCCGTGCCTTCCAGGGCTCGGGAATGACGTGCGTCCAGAGACCGGGGCCGGGTGGCGGTCTGGAGCACACCGCCGATCCCCCGGCCATCCTGCGGCCGGCCGGCACCCTCTCAAGTCACGGCCTGAAGAAGATGCACCTCTGAACGTTTCCGTGTGCAAGAGAGAGCCCAAGAAATGGTAGAAACAGCTCGCCACACCCCTTCCCACTGCCGAGCTGTGGCGTTCCCACGTGGGAACGTTAGTCCAACCCTGCCCGCACGTGTTCGCTGGCCCCTGAAGCTCCGTGTGCGGAGCGAACGCGCCCGGGCTGGGCGTGGGCTCCGCCGTGCTCGGCCTCTCGTCACCCTCCTGTGACCGTCTGCTGGGGGGACACCCCTGGGGCAGCTGCGGCCGAGCCCTGGCTGGAGGCACGCAGGGCAGGGCACCCGTGCAGAGGTGAGTCAGGGAGGGGAGGCAACGGGACCACCCTGCAGATGGAGGTGAGATAAGCCAGAAGCCTGGGATGGGCGGGGCAGGGCTCAGAGGCTGGAGAACCCGCTGATGGCTCAGCGGGCACCGTGCCATCCACCCAACACACGGGGACGTCCATCCCGGACGGCGTGGTCAGCATCTGGTGGCATCTCCAGTCCATTCCCACCTTACAGACGAGAACAGTGAGGCTCGGCCCTGGGCCACGCAGATGGAAACACAAGTGCCACCACTGGACACAGCTGTGTCCCGGAGGAAGCCTGGCCCCCCCACGGCGAGTCGCTGGCGGCTGCTGAGTGGCTCCCCTGGCGCGTCTGTCACACCCTACAGAAGCGGAGGCGGCGCGGCTCACTGCGCCCCTTCCCGCCCTGCCATCGGCCGGTCCTGCCCATCAGAACCGTCCCCGCTGGGCGCTCTGCCTGGCGAAAGCGTTTTTACCCAGGTCCGTGCTGTTTCCTTCTGGAGGGAAGCGCATTCTCATCCTCAGGGCGCGCGATCTTATTTTTGTGCGGGATCGAAACTCCAGTGCTTCAGGGGGCCTAATGCTTCTGCTGTCCCAGGAAATGGAACCCTAACGCCCTGGTCGAACCTTTCTCTTCTATGAAAGGCACAGCGGCCAAGAGGGACCGCACACCACAGACCCCTGCGCGCTGCTTGGGAGACCCCCGGCTCCCATCCTCCCGGATAAGGTCCGTGCAGACGCGGCGTCTGGGGGCGCGGGGGTCAGACGCCCGCCCGGGGCTGCCCCCCGCCGCGTCTCCGCCACCACGGGCGCGCGCCCTGGATTCCGAGGGTCGTGTCCAGCCGAGGCCCCGACCTGAGCCCTTACTACCTGGCTCATTGTCCTGCCGGCGCGGGGGCGGCGCGGGGCCCGCGGTCTCACCGTGACCGCCTACCTTGCCCAGCTCCGTTCGCCGTTTCAGACGCACGCGAGCAGGGATGCGAACCTGCCGGCTGCTGGGTTTGCGGCCACAGGCGCAGGGCGCAGGGAGAGCGGCGCCGTGGCTGCGGGGGGGTCCCCATGCCCGGCCCGGGGACGGCGGGCAGGACGCAGGAGCGGCACGTGGCCCCGAGGACCGGTGCGGAGGCGGCCGCTCCCCGCGGTGTGGCGGGTTAGGGTTAGGGGGCCCGTTCACGGAGCCGGGCTCGCGGGCCACGCTGCGCCCCCACCTGGGGGGGCGGGGGGGGCGGGGGGCGGAGGCCCTGCACCTGCGCGCTGGCGGCCGCACGCTGTCCCGGCGGGAGCGCGCGCAGGGCCGGGGGCGGGTCTTCCCCTCCGCGCCCACCCCCGCGCCCAGGTTCTCACACACACCTGCCATCCAAGAGCGAAGAGGGTGGACGGCGCCCGGTCCCTAAGCAAGGCTGAGCTGTCCGGGCACCAGCGAGCCGACCTCGTCTGTCCGTTGGGTTCTCTTTCCACGTCTCCCAGCGACCCCGAAGCTGCGGACCGCACGCGTCCAGGAGCCCATAGGCCCCTGCTCCTTCCCGTCCTGCATCCCCCGTGCGCTCCGCCCGGAAAGCCTTCCCGCCGTGGGGCCCCGCGGGCTCCAACCGTGCCGGCGGCCAGAAGGGCGGCTTGAAACTTGACTTGGATAGAAGGCTTGGGAGTCAGGCCAGAGCCTTGGGGAGTTTTCCTGGGGCCCGCTGGGGGCTCCTTGAAGGGGTCACCCAGAGACGGCTGCCACAATAAAGCAGTCTTGAGTGGGGAGGGGACGTCCTGGCAAAGGAGAGGCCAAGGGGTGCTGGTGTGTTGCTCGTGGGAGCCCTCGTGGGAGCCGCTGGTCCAGCCCACGTGGGGGCTCTCCCTGCCTGGAGCCCTGCTTACCAGCCTCTGTGCCCCCAAGGCCCTGCGCCTGCCCGGGACCCCTCAGGGCCATGTGACCGCACACTCTCTTCCTCACTTTACCGTGGTTACAGATGAGAGCTGAGTTATTTCACTTTCCTGACAAGGGCGGCCTCCCGGTGGGTGGCAGAGAGTGGACCCATGACTGACCCACAGCTGCGGGGAAGGGGAGCCCTCCGTTTCCCCGGAAGTTAAAATTCTGGGTAATGACAGAAGCGTGGTCTTTGGAGGGGAAGACGCCAAGCCCTCGACGGTGGTGGCCTCTGGGAAGCCCCCACACTCCAGGTGGGACTCACTCTCCCGCTCCAGGTCCGAAGCCTGCGGAGGTCCAGTGTGGCTCGGAGGACCGTCTGCGGTGGGGTGCCCGTCTTGGTGGTGGTACCCCAGCCCTGCCCGGAGTGGGCGGCCGGCGAATGTCTGAGGGCGGGGAGCCGCGTCCCTCCTGCCCTTCCCCTGGCACTGGCATCCACCGTCTTGAAAGCTGTTATTTCTATCCTGCCTGTTCCAGAAGGATCTGAGGCAACTTTGATCGCAACTTCACAAAGACTGATTTCCCGGGAGTCCTGGATTAGCTGAGAGCCAGAGGCTTAAAATTATACATTCACCCGTTCAATCAATCAGCAAATATTTATTCAGCTCTGAGTGCTGGGAGCAGGCCACGAGCTTCCACGTCCCACTTCACCTGAGACTCCTCGGGGCCCCGGCTCTGCCCGCCGACCTCGGGGCTGGGGTGTGAGTGACACTGCTTGCCCGTGCTCCCAGGAGGAAGGCGGGGGTGGCCGCTATCCTCCGCTGAGAATGCGTGTCCTCCCCCCGGTCCTGTATCACCTCCCCGGTCCTAACCCTGAGGACTCTCTTCAAAGAAGCCATTCCGTGAGGG
>CM052887.1:92425431-92442728 GCA_028534135.1 Potos flavus | reverse complement strand
TTTAAGATGACAACAGAAAAATAACGTGGGACCAACTAAAGGAATTTCAGCACAAATGACACGACTCTGGGCCTATGACCCCGCTGACATGTCCCACCCGGCAGGTGCCCGTCCCGTGCGTCTGGGGCACGTGAGGGACACCGACCAGCCCAAGGCCTCGCGGGCCCAGGACCCTGCTCGGGCACCGCCTGCAGCCACCCCCCGGTTGTGCCTTCAAAGACAGCGGCCAGTGGCCCACAGAGCCTCAAGGGGCCCGGGCTCTCCAGTCACTACGGAGGCAAGTTCCCAGAGCTGACTGAGGACAAGTAGTTTAATGCACCCCGAGCCACCTCTGTCTGCGGGAGCTGCAAGGGCATTGGGAGCCAAGGGCCTGGGGCTCGGAGAGGGCCCGGGGCAGAGGCTCCACATGGACCGGCCGTGGGCGCCTGTCTGAAAGCATGCGGTCCCACTCCCAGGTCCCCCCACCCCTGCCGATCCCACCCCAAACCACACCTGTGGCACAAACCTTGAGGGGCGTCCGAACCAACCCAAATCCGTCTGCTCTGAACCGGGCAGGGCGGCGACAAAGCAAGCTTTCAGCAGCCCTGTCCCCCCAGGACGAAGCGGTAGCGTGATCACAGGGACAGAGACCCCCTTCGGATGTTAAGGACCTGTCACCGCAGGACAATGGGACGGCAGCGCAGGGCCGGGATTCCAGGGCCCCGGGACTTAAGAGGTTGACGCCAGGGTCGGACAGAGGCAGTGGGCGCACGGGCTCTGCGGTAAAGCAAAATCACCGGGATAGTTTCTGCGCTCCGGGACAAAGCGTCCGAGAGACGGGGGCCCTCCCGCCACCCGGCGCAGCTGGTGCCTTCACAGAACGGCCGCTGGGACGCCCCGCACCGGTGCCGCCCGGCTCCTGGGGTCCCTCACGGGGGAACCGTTCCAGAGCCCACCGCGGGCTCTCGGCAAGGACACACGCTCGCTGACCAGTCAGTGTCACTGCAGACGCCGACCTCAAAACCCGCCCAAGGCGGCCGCCGGCAGCCGGGCCCCAGGCACCGCGCCCTGCGAGGTCAACACTCCACGGCGGGCCCGGCTCACCCGCGTCCTTCTAACCCCCCACGCGGGAAAACAAAACAAACTGCAGGGGTCAATTCTAGGCTTTCATTCGTGATTCTTCTTCATGTTCAGTAACTTTAATTTTCCTTTTGAACAGTTCCGTGCTCTTGACGCACTCAGTCTACACGGGGTTCACACATGAAAAACACGAATCCTTCCTCAACACGGGACTCGGACCGTGTCCAGGCGACGCACCACGTGCAACCCCGACGAGCCTCTGTCCCCAGAGGGAGGCGGGCCGGCTGGACAGGAGGCCAGGGGCGCGGCACGATGGCAGGGGGATGGCCACACCAGCCAGGAGACCACGCCGCCAGCCACCGGCGGGCTCCCGGGGGCCCCTCCGTCCAGGGGCTGTCCCGGCACAGAGGAGCCCTGGGAACAAGTTCCTGACTGTGCGTTTGTCCTTAAGAAGAAGAATCACTCGAGGCTTAGGAATACGGCACAAAGCCGCCACGGGGCGCGCCAGGCCACAGTGGAGCACACAGTGTGTGCTGTGCTGACACACAGGCTGTCCCACCGGCCGGCGTCCAGGTGTCCCGGGCCCAGGGCTCGTGTGCAGCTCCGGGGCGTCTGCCCCCAAGGAGCCCCAGCGCCCCCTCACTACCGGCTGACGCCCGGATCTGCAACATTGGACCAGGAGCTGCAGGTCTGCGCAGGAAGCGAGCATTCTGCGGGCAGGAAGGGGACCCGAGAGCGGACGGTCTGACTACCCTGGACGGCCTTCGCCAGCTTTGTCCCCAGCTTGGCAATTTTGTGCCACGTTCTTTTCTCACTTAGTCTGTTGACTCTTCCTTTGGGGCAGCTTAGGAGGTCCACCTGAGTGCCTGAGTTCACCATACAATCTCTATGGGATTCGAGTCTTTAACTTCTTGTGACTTAACTCTGACAATCTTTTCAAGACCCCATTACTCACGGTGACTCCACAGCATCAGAAACCGCCCCCCCGAAGGTGCTCTGGCCGTCCCGACCCCACCAGGGAGGGTTACACTCCAGGAATACAAGGCGAGCCCCCAAGTCTCTCCACGGCCAAGGAAAAGGGACTGGACACACGGAAGTCCGTCCCTGGCCTCTGGTCTAAGACTCGTGCCGGGGTCAAATCAGTGCCTGGAGGGGACCTGATGGTACAGACTGACCAAACCATGAGATTTCGGGGAGAAGAGTGGGAAACCCTACGATCCCAGGATTCTCCAGGAGGGCTAATCCCTTCTGCGCTCGGCAGGTGAGTCGCGGACCCAGAGCAAACAAGCACCTTCGCCCGGGGAGCACGGGACTCGTTCTGAACTCGGGATGTGCCCCTCGGGCCGGCTCTGCTGGTGACGGTCCCACGTCCGGCTGCGGGAGCCTGGCCGGCAAGGCTCCACCAGCGAGGCCCCTCTCTGCACACCTCGTTCTCGGGAACCGGGCTCTGCAGGACGGAGGGTTATGGTGTCCTCCCACCAGACGCGGCTCCTGAGTCACCGTGCTAACGGTGACTCATTCAAGCAAACAAAACCCGCAAGCCTGCCCCCTGCCCAAAGACCACTCGGTTCCAGCAGTGACAGTCAATCCCGGGAAAATGTCCACACGCCCATTCGAGGCAGGATTGAGTTCTTTCTGGATTCATACAGCCCTCCCGACTCCCTCCGCCTGTCATTCGATTACGCGGGAAAGGCTAGCGGCTCCCGGCGGGCCATCTGTTTGTGTTTGCGCCGCCCCGGGCCAAGCTGGGGGCCACGTGTGCCCGGTCCGAAGCCGCGGGACACCCACGGTCAAGGGGACGGCACCTTCCTTCTGTCCTCCACAAACCCTGAGGAGCAGCGGGAGCTGCGAGGGACCGACCGTCCGGCAGAAAGTCCTGGGGCAGGAAGGGGACAGATCTCCTTCTGGTGCCCGGCTGCGATGGCGTGCTCCGCAGAGGCCCGCAGACTGAGCCTCGCACGCACCTGCACGTCCCCGACGCGGGGAACCCAGGACGGACGTCTTGCCCCACACACGGCACGCTACTGTCACCGTGCTGCTCCCCGTGGCGACAACCAAGATGGGCACAGAAGCGTCTGACCCGGGACTTCAGAACACAGCTCAAAGGCACAGCACAGACATCCTCTCAGAAATGACCCAGAACTTTCTATGGGGAATTCGCTTCAAAGACCCATCGGGGCTCTAGGAGAAATTACAAGCCGAGAAGCCGGAGGAAGGCAGACCCAGGGCTCCGGACAAACGGGGGCGTGAGCACCCAGGGCGCCCAGGGCTCCACCCGGGAGGGAGGGGGCGACAGGAGGTCCAGGCGGGTGCTCCGTTCTACCTTTGACCAAGCGCAAGTGGAGGCACGAGGGCGAGGAAGCAAATGCAAGACATTCCCGCACCGAGACCGCGGGGTGCCGCGGTTTCCGCAAGCAGCTCCGACCATGGGTCCCGACCAAGTGGCAAGAGCTCAAGCACTAAGTGCAAAGTGACAAAAAGGGAATTTAAAGTAAAAGCAGCACCTGTCATCCTCTGCCCAAGACAACACACTCCATAGCATCGTGGAAGACGGGCACCCCATTTTAATTGGGGGGATCTCACGGGAGGGGAGCCGAGAGCAAGGGGCCTCCTCCCGCCGCCGTGCTCTGAGCAGACCCCGCGCGCCCCCCGCCCAGCCCCACCCCGCTCAGGTCAGGACGCAACAGCACAGGAGCGATTTCGGTCCTCTCTGGTCTCGGGAGGGGAGGGCGGCGTCCCCGCGGGGAAGCTCCGCACCGGGTTCCCTTTGCACACCTGCAGAGAGCGCGGAGGGGTCCCAGGGGCTGCCGGTGGCCCGCTGTCTGCCTGGCTCGTCCTCCTCTTCACACCTGTGCTGAGCCTCGGGTTTGGGCAGGGAGGCCGGCCTGTGGGACCTCGGCGACTGGCTGCTGGTGCTGGCGGGCTGGGAGGGCAGCGCGCTCTGGCCTCTGCGTCGGCGCTCCTCCAGGAGAGCGTTCTCATCGGCCACACCTGCAAGCACAGGACGGGGCGGGCGTCAGCTCCCACGGCTCCCCTCCGCACCCGACCTGGGGCCCCCACGCTTCTGCGGGAGAAGGAAGGTGCGGAGTCCACCGCCTGTGCTACTGGGGCCTGACCTTAACCTCCGGGGGGCTGGGGGGCACAGCTGCTCGCCCCTTCACGCGCACCGACGACGTCACGCGTTGTCAGGGAGCGCGCGTCCTACTGAAATCCGTCGGGGGCCGGACTGCCCGCGACAAATTCGCCAACGTCGACCCAGCGGTTATCACCCCGCAAGGAAAAGGCCCCAGGTGCAGTCTCCCATCCCGTTCCCGGGCAGCCTGGATTCTAGAGCCCGTCCCTCTAAGGGGAGGAGGGGTCCGCTGCCCGGGAGGCGGGGGCCTGACAGCCTGTTCCCCTGCCCATGCGGATCATCTGTCACCCCAGAGACGCATGCGAGATGGAACAGTCCTCACTGCTTTCAAAGTTGTGTGTCTACATGTCGCAGACAGAAACAGCAGTTTTGCACCTTAGATCAACACTAGGAATAAAATCAGAAAACAAGCTATAATCGCCACCGAATGATCTCAGATTCATTTTCTGAAGGCTCTTGACGACCAGGCGCGCAGGCTAGAGAAAGGTGCCGTTTGAAGTCCGTAGACGACGGGTCACCCTGCCCCCATCTCAGGGAATGACGGACCCGGGGCGGGGCGGGGGAGGGGGGCACTCCCTGAGCCTCGGAGCCCCTCTGCTGCGTACAGGGAGGTGGGGGCGTCTACCGTCCCGGGAGCACCTGTCATCGGACGCCCAGACAGCCCGCGCCTAGAACCACAGCCCCACCAAAAGGCCACCTCCCTCCTCGTGTGCCCTCCAGGCGCACGGGCCTCCCACGCAGCACGCGGGGCGAGCCCTCCGGGCAGGGCAGCGCTGGCTTCAAGATGTTCCCGTGTCTCCCAGGACAGACGTGGGCACGCCGCTCATGCGCACCGGGGCCCGGGCTCGGCACCGGGGAGACAGAGCACCCGCCTGGAGCACTCCGCAGCCCGCGAAAGCACTTCTCCCGGACCAGCTTCCGAGTCGCCGGCACCAGCCCCCAAGCCCTGGCGTGACCTTGGCCCCCACACGGGAGCACCGGCCACTGGAGTCATGGCCACGCAGGTGAGAGGCGGCGGACTCTGTGGTCTCGGCACCCACACCAGGAACAGAAATTACAGAGAGAACCAGGAAGTCCCGGGGCATCGCACGGCTGGCATCAGGCGAGTTTTCCAGAGTGAGTCTCCTTCCCTCTGGGAGCCTCTGAAAATGCCCCACAGCTCTGGGCGCGCTGGCGTCAACACGTGTGCTCCGTGTGTTCTGGCCCTCGGACCCCCAGCCTGGCTAAGGGCCCGCGTCCACGCACACGTCCCACCTGCTCCCCTACACGGACATGTTAGCTTCAGGGCCGTGTAACCAGGTGGCCCTTCCCAGGGGGAGGGAATGCGGGCCGGGCCCACGTGCGGGGCTGGGCAGACGGCTCCAGGAGGACCTCCGAGCCACCAGAAGTTTCTCAGAATCAAACCCGACGACTGAGAGGACAGGGACACCCGGACGGGGCAGGCACGTCGCTCTGGGGTGGGGGCCTCGGCCAAGGACCACCCCACGTCTGCAGCAGGAAGGCGGTCAGTGGGGGCCCTGGAGCAGGGCCAAGGTCGAGGCCGGGAGAGCACTCAGGGGGAGCCCACCTCTTGGGGGGGAGGTCTGTGGTCTGCCACGTGGCGTCGTGTTGTTTGAGGCAAGCGCAACAGAAGTATGGCCCCCAAACCCACTGCGAAGGCCCCAGGGGGCTGGTGACCGGAGGCCCCGCTGGACGCAGGCCCGACTTCAGATCCTGCACTTGCAGCGGGGAGTGGAGGAGGGCGGGGAGCCGGGACCTCGGCGTCTGCGGGCGCCCCGCTGCCAGCCACACTCAGGGAGGGACCTGTGGCCGGGCCGACCCCGGACACCACGCATGACCAGCTCTGCGCCCTGAACGTCACCCAAGGCACACGCTCAGCTGCTCTCCACCTGGGGAGGCGGCGGGAACCCCTGAAGGCAAACGCCACCCCCCCTCCCCCCCGCCCCATACAGTCACACCTCGTGATCAACCGTGGGACCCTGGAGAACATGTCAGCACGTGTTCACATGATACGGTCCGGACCTCTCCACGGGGGCCTGGCTTCGTGGGCAGCCAGCCCAGACGTGGCAGGGGGCACCGGGTGCGGGCACGTGGGGGGAGCCGTGCCCATCCCCGCTTACTTACCACACCTCAGGGGCACTCGGATCCAAGTCTCTCCCCGCCAGCCGCTCCAGCGCCCGCCGGAGAAGAGGTGGCTTCTCCCTGTCGCCGCCACCAGCACCTGCAGCCACAACCGCCCAGGACCACCCCCCACGGAGGAGCAGGGGGCTGATCTGGGCGCAGACCGTTGGCCTTGCTCCCGTTCCACAAGCCGGAAGGCTGCCACAGGGCCGCACAAGCCATCATCTGGGGAGGCAGCACCAGGCCTGGGCGGTCCTGCCCGTGCCCAGGTCTCTCTGCACTAACCCAGCCGCGCTCCCCGAGCCCGGACGGGCACACACACCGGCTGCCAGGGCCGCGCCACATTCTGGGTTTGCTGTGTGCTTAGAAACCCCAAGTCTCTAAGACGTGAAGCTCGGCGGCAGTCTGAGAATGCCCTGAAAACACGTGCACACGGACTCCGGGTGAAGGTCCCGCGTCTCCCAGGCCTCTCGGATCCGGATGCGCTCAGGGCGCGGGAGGCAAGCACGTCACTGACTGGATGTGCAGGACGGCACAAAGTCGGGGTCCTGCGGGGGGTCCCTGCCCCAAGAGCCCAAGCCCGCCCACTGGCTCTGGCCAGAGGCCCGATGCCGCTCTCCCCTGCTCCCCGGCTAATCCTAGTGCCGCTGCAGCTCAGGCCTCACGCCCACGAGGCTCCCTCCTTCGAGCCCCACCGCACGGGCCCTGCATCGGGAATCACCGCGTGATCAGGGGTGGGGGGCCAGAGCCGAGAGCTAGGCCGTGGGGTCCACAGCGACCCTGTCAAAAACAGTGCTCGGACATACAGCTGAGCACCTACTGTCCCACATGTCTGTCTTCCGACCCCACGGCCGGCCCTTCCAGGGGACACAGTGACCTCTATGCTCCCCCCAGGCCCGTCATGCTGAGAGCTCCTGAGGTCCTCCGGTCTGGAGCAGGGACAATCATGTCACTGACCCCACAAAGTTCCCACAAAATTAGACGGTGTCTCAAGTACCAGGGAAAACGATGTAGGGAAGGAGATACAGGAAATGAGAAGCAAAGATTAAATCATGGTCCCCAAATCCTCGCTGGATACTCTGTGCAGGGCTCAGTCCCCACGGACTCAGCCCAGCACTCACTGAGCCCACTACGGAAGCCCGCAGGTAACCCTCTCCCTGTTGGTGGCACATGTGCCCCGAGACTGAGGAAGGGGACACGAGTGCTGGTTTGAAAAGGAACGGGGTTACAATGGACCGGACCGTCGGGAAACCCCCGGCAACGCCATCCCTCCGGCGGCCGCGGAGCCCACGGCGCGGGCAGGGTCCTCGCGGACGGGCGGAAAGCCCCCAGGGCTGAGTGCCCCCCACCGCGGCAGAGCAGGAGGCATGGGGGGGGAGGGAGGAGCGTCTGGAAAGGGGACGGGGCCTGCCCCCCAGGGTCACAAAGGAGCAGATCGGGACTCCGCTGCTCCCACCGCGTGGTGACGTAACAGGGAGCGTCAGAGGGTTCACACCACAGCATCGGACCCGGCTTCCCCTTACCTCAACTTCAGAGCAGTCCCGTTTTCCTTCCGGAGCACCCGCCGCGGCACGGGCCCGAAGCTGCACCGGAGCACGCCCGCCACGTCAGAGCACCTGTTCGCGCCTCGGTTCCAACCGAAGCCCAGGGACGTGGCAGAGCCGGGTGGGGAGCGCTCCCCCTGCCGGCCGGGGCCACAGGCCACACGCCCGCCTCACCGCCGGGCGGCACGCGGCCCACGAGCAACTCGCGAAGGCACGGGGGCCAGTGGGACTCACGACTCTGAATTAAAACCAGACTGACGACGGCCGCCCCTACGTCACCCCCCAGACCCAACGTCGCACTTTCGGAAAGCCATGTTTTCTTTCTTTCCTCCGACGGCCTGTTCCAGACGTTCTGTATCCTTCAAGATTACCAGACCCTTTCCTTTGATGGCGTTCGCCACGTGTCAACAATTTGAGTTGACCAGAGTGTACTGTGTGAAGCTCAGAGCACTTGGGAAAAAGTAAGCCACATGAGGTTCTATGACCCACACGGAATTACACTACCGGTGTAATTTCTGCCAGCCTTTTTCCTTGTGCGTGAATTAACTAAGCTTTCTATTGCTTGTGAGAGTCGAGCATCTTTTTCACTTGGAAAACCGAATCTATCAGAATTGGTCCTGCCCTCTAGCACCAAGCTATAAAATTTAAAAACAAAAACCCAGTCTCCCGAGCCAAAGCACACCGACGTCACCGAGAAGCTATGGAAGGAATGCTCCGCGGCCGGCCCGGCACAGGCGACCCATCAGACGCCTCGGTTCTTTCCCCAGATGGGAGCCCAGCTACAGTGCGCGCACTCGGGCTCGATGATATGCAAATGGAAACAAGCCTCCATAGATAAAAACAGAGTCACTTTTCCCAAATAAGTACAATCCAAGAGGCCTTGGTCGTGGCTGCTTTTCCACGGCGGGGCGCAGGCGAGGCGGGGGGAGTGTTAATCCCACGCTTTCCGAAATCATGACTATTACCACCAACACAGAGTGAGATGACACAAACCTCCAAAAATGCACCCCTGGCCCATCCGAAGATTCAGCCCCACCTCAGGGCCTGGTCTGTGCCGGGCGCAGGGGGCCTGCGTGGGGGGCCAGCGTGGGACACACGGGAGAGCACGGAGAGTCCTGCCTGGGCCACTGGGCACAGCAGACACGGAATGCACGTGAACCACGTGAGCGGCCAGACGAAGCAGCCGACGAGGAGGCTGGGCCCCAACCCCCCCGTGCAGCAGGCCTGTCCCCCAGTACTTCCGCCGAAAACCGAGGCCAGAAAGCGACGCGCCACGCCTCCACGGTGTGACCGCCACACACACTCCCCTCCCCCTGAGCCCGGGCCGGCCCGCAGCACGTCTCCGGGGCCCGGCAGGCAGGGGTGGGTCCTTGGTGGGCCCCTGTTAAGACTATGGGCTGTGCCGCGGGCGCCTGGGTGGCTCAGTTGGTTAAGCGACTGCCTTCAGCTCAGGTCATGATTCCGGAGTCCCGGGATCGAGTCCCACATCGGGCTCCCAGCTCCGCGGGGAGTCTGCTTCTCTCTCTGACCTTCTCTCCTCTCATGTGCTCTCTTCACTCTCTCTCTCTCAAATAAATAAAATCTTTAAAAAAAAAAAAAAAAAGACTATGGGCTGTGCCGGGCAGCCTCCTGATGAACACGCGGGGACGGCTCCGGCTGCTTCCTGGAGCACAAGGACCTCCCAGGGAGACCCCACACGCAGGGGCTGGGGGGGAGGGGGGGGGACAGGGCCGGATCCCACCTACCCCACGGCCCGGGCGGAACGTGTCACGGCGGCAGGGAGGCCGAGTGCCGGGAACACCGAGCCCTTGGCTGGGATCACCGAGCCCTTGGCTGGGATCATCCTGTCCCCATTCCCTGTGGGGCTGGCTGGCTGCAGGACAGTCCCGAGCCGGGAATGGAAAAGAACACAGGTTCGCTAGCTAGGGTTTTGCTTTCTTGTCTGTGGCTGGTCTACCTGGATCCCTCTGGAGTCCCTGGGCCCCCCTCCCAGAGCTGGGCCCGTCCTGTGACGAGGTCCTGTTTGAAGCCCTTACCGCAGGAGGCTCCCGACCCCCGCGTACACCCCAAAGGCAGTAGAGGACGAAGCACAACGTCAGGAAGAAAATGGTGCAGAAAGGTGGAAGGCCACCAGCGCACAGCCCCCCCAGCGCCCGAGGTCCCCGCAGCGACCCTGCCGGAGGCCTCAGGAGGACAGGATCAGTGTGGGCGTGGGGAGGGCGGAGGACAACGCCCCCTCAACTGCGAATGGAGCCCCGGGGCCCCGAGCAGGCTGCTGGGCCTGCTTGCTGGCCCCACGGTCCTCATAACCACAGCTCTGAAGCAGGACCTCACGGAGACACAGGACAGATGACATGATTGGCAGTGACTGAAATGAACCTTGAGAAGACACATCATAAAGCAGAATAAACATTCTATTTCCACAGGTTCGCATACTCGTAAATCTGATTTTTCCAGTCTCTTCTCAGTTACTCCATCCTCTGTGAAATATTGACATGTTAAATCTTTCAAAAATCTACTTTAGATGAAGGTATGTGCCCAGGAACTGCTGCAGTTGCTTTACTCAGAACACCACACCGGGAGTGGCCATGAGACGGCACCCCCCGCCCAAGGTCAGGGCACCCAGCGCCGGCACGCTCCTCCTACACTCCATCGCCGCGCCGGGGAGCCCGAGCTTGGCCCCCACGTCCACTCGACACCAGCAGTGAACACGACCCACCAGCAACGCTCCCGTGACGTTGTCTTTAAAAGGAAATTTAGGGCGCCTGGATGGCTCAGTCGGTTAAGCATCTGTCTTCGGCTCGGGTCATGATCCCAGGGTCCTGGGATCGAGCCCCGTGTCGGGCTCTCTGCTCAGCGGGGAGCCTGCTACCCACCCCCCACCCCCGCCTGCCTCTCTGCCTACTTGTGATCTCTGTCAAATAAATCAATAAAATCTTTAAAAAAAAATTTTTTTTCTCTCTTCCTCTGTCCTCCCCCCTGCCTTTAAATATAACCCAAGAATACAGTGAATCAACTGGATAAAAAAGCAATATAAAAACTTACTTTCTCACTTGGGTATACACAACAGCCCGTTAATAAAGGAAATCAGAGGGGCGCCTGGGTGGCTCAGTGGGTTAAAGCCTCTGCCTTCGGCTCAGGTCATGATCATCCCAGGGTCCTGGGATCGAGCCCCGCATCGGGCTCTCTGCTCAGCAGGGAGCCTGCTTCCCCCTCTCTCTCTGCCTGCCTTTCTGTCTACTTGTGATCTCTCTCTGTCAAATAAATAAAATCTTTAAAAAAAAATTAAAAAATAAAGGAAATCAGACAGGGGCGGGTACCTGAGCTGACTGCGCCTTTCATTTCAAAGCATGAGGAGCACCGAAGATAGGTTTGAGAATAAGCTGCCCTTTCCGGCAACCACTACAACCGACACAGGGTGATTGTGGCATAAAATAAGGCCAAAAGAACAAGAGAGGAGTCCCAAAACAGCTGTGTGTCTACCGGAAATGTTCAAGAGGAACATGGAAACACCTCTGGGAAAAGTCAGATGTTTTCAGCACAAATACTCCACGTAAATGAAAGAAGCAAAGAGACCTATAAATAGGCATGAAAGTAGAAGAAAATGAGAGGAAATTTGGTTGTGGAAGGTGTAGGCTATTAAACCGAAGGTCAAAACAAAGCCACCTTTCTGGAGAAGATACTAAGCCGACCCCACAGTAAGTCCAATGAGCAGATGACCACTGCAAAGGGCCATCCCCTCCACAGAGCAGGCAAAGGACTAAGAACCCGCCGCGCAGGAAGCTGCGGAACCCCAGAACCGGGAGAAACCCACGTTATGCTGCAGTGAACCCCAACAAACAAGATGCTCCACCCAATTAACCAACGAAAGGTCCAGTTTAGAAATCACTGACGGTTTTTCCAAGTTACATGAGAAATCCGTTGTTGACGGGAAAGTGTTCTTCGTGGAAAACAATGTCTGTAGTTCTCATGCACACATTTCAACCCAACTGTTCAACTTCTAGGAACCTAATTTAATGGAACGACCCCTACGAGAACACACTGGGGGTAAAAAGCTGCAAAGCACTCTGCCAGGGGCACAAGAGAATGAGGCCAAGGCCACAGTGGGCGCGAAGGGCGAGCGAGCACGCACCACGCACCGGGCCAGTGGCCCAGCCGGCCGCGCTGGCGCCAGCTGGGAGTCCGATCCCTGACACAGGACCGGCAACACCCGGCGGCCCCTGCGGGAACTCTTCCTCGCACCTTCTCAACAGTCCCTCATGCTTTCCCAATGCCCTTAGACACGCCGTCACAGCTCAACGAACTCCGCACGGACCCCCCCAACAGTCCACAGGCCATGGCTGAGGGCCAGACAAGGGGACGTGCTGGATGGGAGACATGGAGCCCACCGCTCATTCTCTTCCAGCTCTGGATTTCGGGTTACTGTCCTGGCATCCATCAAGCAACCCCAAAGGCTAAAGAAGAGCTTATCTGCTCGGGCTGCAGGTTGATCCGCAGCAACGTCCCTAACATCAGGGGCGGGCAGAGTGGCCAGGCAGCCTGGCTTCAGGAGGCCCTCGGCACATCCTCCACGCCAGCCCGATGCCGCAGGGGCCAGCTCGCCGAGGCGGCAGCTGAAGACAACTGAACATCTGTGTTCTGGTGGCCCAACTTTCCTAGTGTCTTTGTTCGCGCATGTGTGTAAGTATATAGTGCATGTGATACTGTGTACTCACGACACTCATGATGGAACACACCATCGGTACCGGAAAATACTGGTCCTTAATATCCTCTTAGGGGAAATTTACCTCCAGACGATAGGCTGGGAAGTCACGGGAAGAACTGTCCAGGGTGCTTGCTTCGGCAGCGCACAGACTAACACCGGAGCAATGCAGCGCTTAGCACGGCCCTCGCTCAAGAGGACACGAAAATTCATGAAGCGTTCCATAGTTCGATGAACACAGGGGAAGGGAAGGAAAAATAGGACAAAAACAGGAGACAAACGGTAAAAGAGTCTTAACTCTTGGGAACAAAACTGAGGGCTGCTGGTAGGGAGGAGGGTGGGGGGATGGGCATGAAGGAGGGCATGTGATGTAATGAGACTTGGGTATTAAATAGGACTGATGAATCACTAAATTCTACCCCTGAAACCAATTAATACACTATATGTTAACTAATGGAATTTAAACAAAAAATTTAAAAATGAAAAAAAACTTCAGGAAAGAAACACAACCACATGACTTGCTACGTACACTACGAATCATATACAACCAGGAATGTTGATGTACTAACACTCAAAAACAATCATTAACTCAATTATGAAAGAAACAAAATGGGGGAAATGCCTGAGAAACAACCTCCCACAGGCTTCAGACTCCACACGACTGCGGTGTCCCCGTGTGCCTGTGTGAGCACAGAGGGAGGGCGCCAGGGGCCGTCCTGCGAGGCCCACCATTCCCAGCACACATCGGGCTGCCTCTGGAGGAGACTGAAGTCTACCCAACGGGCTAGGATCCCCCCGCCCCCGCTGTACCAGCTTTGGGGCGGGGGGGCCCCCGCTCGGGGCAGAGGGTCATGCCACAGCAAGGCGGTCTTCCCAAAGCAGCAGGAGAAAGGGGCCAATCCACCTTCGGCAACGTCATCTCCGGCTCCAAGGTCCTTCGGCGAGGCTCCCTGCCACTCGCCAAGAAAGGCTTGTATTGGCCTTTTCCTACCCACGTGTGGAATGCTTTCAGCATCAGGATGCAGTCCCCAGCGGTCAGCAGAAGTGGGGGGGGGGGGGGGGAAGGGGCAGGGCATGATGGCGAGATACTCCTTCCCCACACGCATCAATCCCGTATGCAATAAACTGCAGTTTATTAGACTATGAAACTGAACCTTTACTAGTCAGGGGTCCACACAGCAAAAAATGTTATAAACCAAGACGCACCCTCAAGCCCTCCCAAACCACACCTCGTGATTACTTGGCATGAAGGAGCAGAGGACAATGCTGTCCCAGGTGAACAAGGAGACCAAAGAGGGACAGCCACGGCCATGCTGGGCTTCCTCCTTGAGCACCCGAAGGGTCTCTAGTCCTGGGACGGTTGCACTCCAGAATAGGTCCTCCATTTTCTGAAAGCTCAGACACAAAGAAAAAGACCAACGGTCCCCTCGGGGTTCTCCAGTAAATGATTCATCCACCCAGGTAGTCTGAGATTGCCTGACAACGAAGACAAGAATAAAGTAGTTGCCACCCAAGGGCGAACAGCGAGCTGATGGGCCTCTTGGTGCCCATGTCCACTTGTCCTCCAGCCAGTGAGACTCTGAAGTCCCCGCCAGCGCTGGTCTCTGGAAACCAGTGGTCGCTGTGACTTTGAGATTTCTGACTGATGTGGTTAAGAGCTGTTCTAACCTTCCCTCCCTTGACCCTCTCAATGTTAAGATACAGGAACTAATTTAGCCAAAAGAAAAGTATCTGGCCTCTTGCCATCCCAACTGTTGATCATACTTAGAACCAACGTCCACATCTAATTAATGCAACTCACCGCAGCTCAAGGAACAGCAGCCTTCTCACAGCTAACGAAGCAAGAACAGAAAGTTCCCCATATGACCAGACTGAAAAATGTATTTAAATCAAAGTGGAAGCATTACACGGACTGAAAGGACACAGGAGATGTGGGTGAAGAAAAATGCAAGCCAATCTTTCCTGAAGGCCTTGCATCATTTATCCGCCCAGACGCACAAGTACTAACCACAGACACACCTGAGCTGCTAATCGGAACCTCATTTTTTTTTCCCAAATATAAGCCATTGGGTCGTATAGGTCAGCCCCTCTTGACTACAAAGTATCAACTGTTCAAATTCACTAAGTAAGCAATGCTGTGCTTGAAAACCACCCGAGATGGGAACAACTACCTCCATGCTGTTACTGAACTTGCTGATGGCCACCTTTCACCACTAGCGAGAAGCAACATGACCGATTACAAACTACTGCTGGGTTCTCCAAAAATAAAAATACTTCCAATTAATTATGTAATGCTTCAAAGAAAAATGAGAAGAGCAGTCTCTGAAGAGGGTAGTGATAGCCAGGAGGTAGGTAATCGAGGAGAAATTTTAAACCTTTAGAAGATGATAAACAGAAATGACAATTGACTGGAAAGATGCTATCTTTCCCCTGGAGCTTTGCCATTCTGTAAGGAACAGACTTCAGGGGCGCCTGGCTGGCTCAGTCAAGTCAAGCGTGTGCCTGGGATCGAGCCCTGCGTCAGGCTCCCTGCTCAGCAAAGAGCCTGCTTCTCCCTCTGCCCCTCACCCTGCTTGTGCTTTCAAATAAATAGACTTCAGCAGACCAGGTACAATCTCTAAGAATAACTTCAATACATCTAAAGCTAACTGTACAAACTTCTACAGTTTGCCCTTCGAAGAATGTCAAAGAAAGAGGAAAAAAGACAAATGGCCATTCACGTGGCCACTAACATCGTCGCCGTCTTCGTCACAGTTACCGGGTTTCCAAATTCACCTCTGGATCCTGTGCAACCGTAAAGGACAGCGAGAGGAAGCGAAATCCGCTGGAGCTCAGTCAGACCACCTGAGGGACCGCCACAAGGGTCCAGGGAAAAGAGCGGCCTGACGCCCGGCAAGACCGCACTGGCCTGGGGCGCCTGGGGGGCCCAGTGGGTCAAAGCCTCTGCCTCGGCTCAGGTCATGATCTCAGGGTCCTGGGATCGAGCCCCGCATCGGGCTCTCTGCTCAGCGGGGAGCCTGCTTCCCCCTCTCTACCTGCCTCTCTGCCTACTTGTGATCTCTCTCTCTGTCAAATAAATAAATAAAATCTTTAAAAAAATAAAAGAGACTGCGCTGGCCCATCTTTAGTGACCGTAAGGACTTCCGCCGCCAAACGTAGTTACGTAGCCCACGGCAGACAGGACACGGCGTGTGACACACGGCGCACAGGACACAGGCACATCAGGGCGGGCGCCCCGCGGCCTGTTCCCAAAGGCATCCGAGGCTACAAAAACACAGCGGAGCGTGGGGACCAGCAAGTGACCAGAGCCTGTCACGTCCACTGCAAGCCCTTCAGTGCTGCCACGTGCGCCATGCCGAGAGGTGGCTTCCCAGGCTGAAAGAGACGCCTTAAAAACCTCAGCAACAGGTAAGCTCCCCGCCCTACTGACAAATCCGTTAAACGAACATTCCCATCAACCCCCCCAGTGCAGAACCAAGGCCGTGCTCTCCAACGCCAATGAGGAACACTTGACGGGGATGCTCCCCACCAAGAATTTCAGCAGAAGCCTTCTGCCTGGACCACGCATCGCGAGGACGTTTACCGCGGGCGGTGCACCCAAGTCTCAACCACGCCCAGAAGGTTCGCAGGCGGGAGACCACGGGTCTGGCGCATCGCCTCCCGGGAAGCTCTGACAGGCGAGCCAGGACTTCTCGTCAAGCACCTGGTGTCCCTACGGGCCATCGGCCTGCTCTCGGGAGGTTCGCCCCACCCACCTCTAACGACAACTATAAACCCCATGTCTGTTCAGTTCCAGGCACGGACTGCAGTCTCTCAATGACCGAGAAGCCATCTGTCCTAACAGCCTACACAAAAGTGGGCTTTCTGGTATCAGAATTTTGGTTTGTGAGCCTACAACGGTCCTCTCCGTGTGACACACGTCCGTGCCGCTCTTCTGAAGGCCTGGAGGGCTAGGACAGCGCGCTCCAGCACCTTCCACGGCTCCCTTAGTTCAGCCGTCTTTAAGAACTTACACTAAAGTCTGCACTGCCTTCTTTATAGTTTCTATGAAATTTCCCACAATATTGTTTTCAACAAAACCACTTTTCACTCTGTACAGACTCTAGGGTACTTGGGCCGTCCCCACGTGCCTCCCGACCGGCCTGCACAGACGGAAACCTGTCACGAAGCACTACCCATGGTCCTCCTGGCTTCCTGGCAGGGCCCTATGCTCACCCAAAACAAAGCTGAGCGGGGTCATTCAAATGTAAGCCACGTCCAGCGTAACATCCCTGTGGCTGGAATTCTAGTCGTCACTGATGATTGGGACAGATTTTACACACTGAAAAACCAAGACGACCTTTATTTTTGTTCACGTTCAGATCTATGTCACCCCATGACTTTGCCAGGCGTACCACGCCTTTAAATGAGTCGGCATCAAACGTACCCTAGGAAACTAAAACCTACTGGAAAGAAGAAAAAAAAAGTTGTACAGCTGTTTCTTCCTTCCCCATAAAAATGTTACCATAGGAGAAACTTCAGTAAGTTTCTCATCATTTTGTAAGACAGGAAAATCTTTGCCACCCTCCAAATACACTGAGGAAGAGGAACGCAGGTCACTCGGTATCGGCGCCCATCGTGAGGAACAGACCTCCACAGGAATGAAGGGACACTGGAGGCCCAGACACAAAATACACAGACACAAGAAGGCTACAGGCCCCACTCAGGAAAGAATGCACCAAACACATTCGCATTTATT